>JAGVVM010001619.1:0-18036 GCA_019149425.1 Psidium friedrichsthalianum
TCGTTTTCACGTTTTCCAAGTTAATATTCATCCGTGCATTCATAAAATTTTTTTTGTTTTGTCCATTGGTTGCCGGTCTGTTGCCGCGCCGCTCTCAATTTAGTTCCTGACTGGTCGTGTTTTTTCCCCTCCTTTCCGCCGCTCCCTCCTCCCCCCCCGATCGAGAAATCGTTGCCATTTATCGCATCGAGTAAAGACCAACAGGATCATGCTCAACAGAGAGATAGCAATGGATTTTATATGTATCTATTCTCAATCCGGAGTAGGCCTGGGCGTCGACGGCATGTAACAAGAATTTGGTCAATGAATGGGAAAAATTGCAATGCCATTTTTGGTGAACCAATCCGACAATTTAGGCCAATAACGAAGCCCAGGAACACCTGCAGTAAGGACCTCCACTGTAAGCGTCTCTCTTTGGCCCAGTGAATTTCATATATCCAAGTATATGGATCTTTACTTCAGTTTTTAAAATAAATCATATGAAGACACCTTAGTAATTTCCTTATGTTTTTTCCTTCTTACATTTTTCATTTAGTGATTAATCTATCTGAGCAATGCTCGTGCAATATACGTGCAATGCCCAGTTATAGTTTTATTATTCAAATGAAAGTTTTGCTTGAAAGGATATTCCAAACATACTAGTATTAGTTCTTCCTCATCTCACTTAGTATTAACGGTTTTTTGAAATTACTATCTTCCTCTAATTTTCTTCTATATTTTGACATATCAGGCTTGTTGTTAATTGATTCACGAACAAACTGTCTGGAAAGCCATGCTCAAAGCTTGTAGAGCCTGTGATTTTCTGTCATTGTACTGGACCGAGCAAGAATGTAAATCAGCGAAAACCGCCGACCATGTATTAGGATGTCTTCCACCATGGCGAAGGGTATCGTGAGCGAGGCACCTAGCGATGCACCAGAGGAGTGTCCAGACACACCGAGCGCCCTATTCATAATTACAATCTTATTAATCAGATTCAAGATGGTAGAACTCGTCATTCATCAAGGTTTAGCCTCTGAACTAACCAAATAATCATAGAGGAAACTTCCGACGAAGCAATTGGCAAGAACAACTCCCCCGACGGCCGGGTGACTGAGGAAAGGCAAATTTTGGGCTCTATGTCTAAGCAATGAGAGGCCAAACTGAAAAAATCCAAGCATAACAATTAGTTAAGACACCATTGTTGAAGAACAGAAAGTAACTCGGTTTGTTGCCACCGATTCTGTACAAGATTTTCATATCATTAAATGAATCAGCACACCATCTGCAAAAAATTATGCTCATAAGGAAACTGAAATTAGGGGGATTGATCTTACCGAGCCACCAAAGTGCAAGAAGCGAGAGCAGTCCGATACAACCAAATAATTTTTTGCATGTCCACCTTTTCTCCTCCTTCTCCAGCGTGCTTCTTGAGAAGCACTGAAATTTTTCACATGATTATTGGTAGCTGCTACATCTCTGGTTGAGAATTTCAACTGAAGAGAAAATTTATTTTGAAGAAAAGAGAATGCTGTACCAGCAAATAGTCCATCAGTTGCAGCCGAGAGAATCGCGAAAAGATTTCCTAGAAGAGAGTAGGTTCTGTTGTTGAAGCAACAGATGAACACAAAAGAAGAAAACTACATTAGTTGCTGGTCCCTAGTTTCAATCAATATGCCTAGTGAAGAACGAATTAAGAGCAAATGAAAGCAGAACCCGAGAAAGAACTGAATATGCAAATGATAATAGGCAAGGACTCCACGTAGATATTCCGTTATTACATCGACTTGATTCAAGTTCCAGAAGAACTATCTCACAAGAATCTTTGATCTCTAATAGGAAAGTAGAAGGAAGACAAAATTATGAAGTTGAATGAATTTGGAAAACAAAGACTACATACACAGTTGTGTTGGATTGTGATTGATCGGTACTTGAAGTCTTCCCTAGTGTAGTCATGGCGACTCCGGCTATACTGATAAAGACCGAGATTACTTTTACTACACTTATGGAGTCCTGTCCTAGAAATGCACCAATCAGAAGGTGAAAAGTCCTGATGTCGAGAACAATATCGTGGTGCTGGCAACGCTTGTTCGTGCGAGTGCAGCGTTCATGAAATACTGCAAACAATAATAACACCCTTCAATACTATGCTATATCTAAAGAAAGTGCAATTTTCCTCTCGATATCCAACAAAATTACTTATTAAGACTGTCATGGTTGTAGATAATGCAGATCATAGAAAGATCATAGTAGCCAGACGTTGGAATCAATTGATTCCTGTAGAGGATACTAGATAATTGCCAATTTTATGCAAAATATGCAGAGAAAACACATTATTTAGTACTGGTAAATTAGTACTTTCTTTTGTAAGCCCAAAATGACACTTACACCAACTTGAGAACTGTGAAAACCACATGCTTTGTATCGGAAAATAAATGGTCAGGACACTTAAGATGTAAGTCGCAGCAAAGAATGGTAACCATAAAAACAAAATGGTCTCGTCACCTCAGACACAAACCAAAAGAGGCGCAAGGGTGCAGGCGACTTTCAGAATTTGCTTGCTGTTCATCTTCTCCCCTTGTTCCACAATGTCATCATCTTTTGCATCTAAAACAAAGGCCTTTCCCTCTTCAAGTAAGTGGAGTTCTTTGGCCTGTTGATCCACCACACTCAACTTTTCTTGATTTTCCATTTCAACATTACTCTGCTTCCCATTATTTTTGTGGCCAGGAGAATCTGTATCTGCACAGATTGCATCGACTGTTTCCACACTATTGCCACTTTCACTAGTGCGGGATTTTAGGGACTTCAGAAACCAGTCCTTGAAGAATGCTATAGGAAGATAGAGCGCCAAGAGAGAAGTCCCGAGATAGGTCACTGCGAATGGCTGCTTGTAGTCCTCGAAAACACCCTGTTACACAAGTTGATACGTTAAGCTGTAAAAGTTATTCTGACAGAGGAACGGATGTTCTTCGGATTCATAAATTTTCTCAGCAGGGATGGAAATTAAATTACTACCTCATAGGATCAGCAATTGAAGCAAGATAAAAATAGGAACACACGGTCCACCAATTAAACAATGAAAATAACTAGGATCACCAAGTGAAAACTCTGAAAACCACATCAAGGTGTGTCACTATTTTAGGCTCTGATTAATAACTCATTGGTTAAATAGAAAGCACGAGATGGAGCATATACGAGTAGAACAATCACACATGCTGAGTTGGCCAAAATTAAGATTATATTCTCATACTTAGGGATGTTAGCATGTTAATTAGCTTAATATAAAATGATAATCCATCATACAGAGGTTTATTTACCCATGTGGAAAAGATAAGGACACCGAAGATTATCTGATCAACTTTCCTCTTTCCCAAACTTCTAAACCATTAGGTAAAGCTCCAGGACTTACACATTTGTAAGATCAAGATGCATTTTGATTCTTGAACCAAATTATTATAAATCCGTCCAACTTTTCATAAAGGTCGAGCCATGGTTTTGCTGATTTTTATATTCTTAGTGGTGCTTCTGTGTAATCCCACTCGACCCACAGATTCACATCCTTGGATTGAGGATTACGTGTGACACAAAAACATCCTCAAAAAGTTTCAGCTGCCCCAGAAAAAGAAAGCTCGCCACAACCAAAGAAAGATTGAAGCCACATCATCATCATCATCGATCATCATCTCTTCTTCTTCTTCTTCTTCTTCTTCTTTTTCATTTCCCAAAGGGATGCAGAGATGAATATTGCATAAAGACAGATAGAGAAAGAGAGCGACAAACCTGAGTGACTTCTGCAGAAGTGACCCACATATCACGACAGCGATAATTAGGATCACACCCACCTTTATATCTCCAGGTCATTTTGCCAATATTTGACAGATACAAGTTTACAAGTCTGAGAATAGACAGGCAAGAAGAGACAGAATTTGCTGGTGTGTGTTGAGGTGGTGACGGTGAAGGGAGAGCTATTGCTGAAGTTGCGCGATGAGATGGGTAATTATGAGAGAGTAAAATATTAGAGCTCCCATGCATGAATGAACCACCAAATTAAAAATAATAATAAATATTATTGGATGACATGATGGTCCACTCCGCAGGTGGAGCTCCTCCACTCGTGTTCTCTTGGTTCTTTCTCTCGGTTCTTTCTCTCCTCTCTTTTCCCTCGTGAAAAAAGAGAAACACAACAGTATACGGCGAATCGTCAGTGGCCGTCATGAAATTGGATGATGATTGCTCGGAGGGGAGACAAGAAATATTGTTGCCGGTGGGAGTGCTTTTGGGGCATGAACCACATGGGACGGCCCGGATCGCCACAGATGGTATCAAAATAGGACCACCTCTTGACTCCCGTTGTAGGATTTGTGGACGATTTTAGCCCATTCGCGATCCAATAAGGGTGAGGAGGGATCACCAAGTAATAATGGCTCGAACAAGGTGGAGAGAGAAGAAATGGATTGCGGGTGATAAGGATTAACACTCATGAAATTTGTAACACTCCAAAATCTCATATCGAACAGGAGCTGTCTTGCCAATTTTGCAAGCATACCCGGAATGCTTACCACCTCGTGCGATTCCACATTATGGCATTGGCCTATGCGAAACAAGTCGAGTCGTTACACGAGAAGTGTGCGCTTTGTCACTAAAGAGGATATGATCCGATACACAAACTTTGCTCCACCAGATAATAAAGATCTAAATTTCCTGGAAATATGAAATTGACTTTTGAATTAGGGGGACGCTTTTTTGAAATCAAGAAGTGAAAGGCAAAATGAATTCAAATTGGTCCATTCGTTTACACCTCTAGGACAGAACCAAAAGGTAAAAAAAAGTAAAGCCAGTTGGCAGTTTATTATATTTGACGACGATCGTAAGGAAGGATGTCATTCCTTTGGTAAGCTTGGCAGTTCTGTATCCACCATATTTTATGAGCCTTTTCATAATTGTATGAGTAAACAGAGAATTTGCAGGAACTAATTACTTGATTAAGTTGAACATACTCATTTTCGCAATCTATTGATCTTTTTTGTTTGAGAAAATTTGCGATGTCAAGCTGGATAAGAAGTATTTTGCATCATGGACGGAACTTGCACATAACTAATATCTTTTTAAGGATCAAATTAATCATGCAGGTTTTGAGCTTTGATAGTAGGTTTTCAGTAATTTAAAAATCGAAATTCGAGCTCCATCGAAGCAAACTATCGAGACCGACATTCGTTAATAAGCACTTAATCATAACATGAACTTAAGAGAGCGTGTAAAGAAGAGAACATATCTGAACCTCATGTTAATTAAACTCAAATTAAGCCACACTCATTTTTTTTCACCATCCCACCCCCCCAACTAATACACTTATAATAAATTTATTCCAAACTCTTTTTTTGACCATAAAAACCCTTGGTATACTTGTAATAAATTTCCCCAACTCTTTTTTGACCACAAAAATCCCAAACCGGTACACTTGTGACAAATTTATCCAAAACTAATTCATTTGTGGTAAATTTACCCTCTATTAGCTTTCGTTAAATTTAAAGTCGAATTGCTAAGTTGGATGGCAGTGGTGTACCTATTTGAGATTTTTACCTTCTATTTGTTATAGTTGTAACAATTTGAAATTTTTTCGTGATATTAATTCAATTTAACGCATGGTAAATTTGTTACAAATATTCCGATTTAGGATTTTTGACGGTCAAAAAATAATTTGAATTAAATTTGTCATGAGTGTACTACTTTAAGATTTTTTGTGATAAAAATAGTTTGTGATAAATTTATTACAGATGTACCAGTTTAGGTTTTTCACGGTATTAACCCTTTTTTATTTTATTTTAATCAATCGGGCCAAATTATTTAGTTCTCACGGCTAGACACGAGGCAGGTAGAGTTGGGTCCCGGGGTTGGGCCCAACTGCGAGACGCTGTGGCAACTCGGACGAATCGAGAAGACGCGGTTGACACACTCGGTGGAAGGAGTATACAACCGAAACTATCCAATTCATCCAATAATATTTATTTATTTATTTTTAATTTGGTGGTTCATTCATGCATGGGAGCTCTAATATTTTCCTCTATAATTACCCATCTCATGCAACTTCAGCAATAGCTCTCCCTTCCACCGTCACCACCTCAACACACACCAGCAAATTCTGTCTTCTTTGTTCTTCTCAGCTTGTAAACTTGTATCTGTCAAATATTGGCAAAATGACCTGGAGATATAAAGGTGGGTTGATCCTAATTATCGCTGTCGTGATCATGTGGGTCACTTCTGCAGAAGTCACTCAGGTTTGTCGCTCTCTTTCTCTATCTGTTTATGCAATATTCATTCTTGCATCCCTTTGGGAAATGAGAAGAAGAAGAAGAAGAAGAAGAAGAAGAAGATGATGATGATGATGATGATGATGTGGCTTCAATCTTTCTTTGGTTGTGGCGAGCTTTCTTTTTCTGGGTGCAGCTGAACTTTTGAGGATGTTTTTGTGTCACACGTAATCCTCAAATCCAAGGATGTGAATCTGTGGGTCGAGTGGGATTACACAGAAGCACCACTAAGAATATAAAATCAGCAAAACATGCTCGACCTTTATGAAAAGTTGGACGGATTTATAATAATTTGGTCAAGAATCAAAATGCATCTTGATCTTACAAATGTGTAAGTCCTGGAGCTTTACCTAATGGTTTAGAAGTTCTGGGAAGGAGGAAAGTTGATCGGATAATCTTCGGTGTCCTTATCTTTTCCACATGGGAGTAAATACACCTCTGTATGATGGATTATCATTTTATATTAAGCTAATTAACATTGCTAACATCCCTAAGTATGAGAATATACATCTTAATTTTGGCCAACTCAGCATGTGTGATTTGTTCTACTCGTATATGCTCCATCTCGTGCTTTCTATTTAACCATTGAGTTATTAATCAGAGCCTAAATTAGTGACACACCTTGATGTTGTTTTCAGAGTTTTCACTTGGTGATCCTAGTTATTTTCATTGTTTAATTGGTGGACCGTGTGTTCCTATTTTATCTTGCTTCAATTGCTGATCCTATGAGGTAGTAATTTAATTTCCATTCCCTGCTGAGAAAAATTTATGAATCCGAAGAACATCCGTTCCTCTGTCAGAATAACTTTTACCAGCTTAACGTATCAACTTGTGTAACAGGGTGTTTTCGAGGACTACAAGCAGCCATTCGCAGTGACCTATCTCGGGACTTCTCTCTTGGCGCTCTATCTTCCTATAGCATTCTTCAAGGACTGGTTTCTGAAGTCCCTAAAATCCCGCACTAGTGAAAGTGGCAATAGTGTGGAAACAGTCGATGCAATCTGTGCAGGTACAGATTCTCCTGGCAAAAATAATGGGAAGCAGAGTAATGTTGAAATGGAAAATCAAGAAAAGTTGAGTGTGGTGGATTCAACAGGCAAAGAACTCCACTTACTTGAAGAGGGAAAGGCCTTTGTTTTAGATGCAAAAGATGATGACATTGTGGAACAAGGGGAAGATGAACAGCAAGCAAATTCTGAAAGTCGCCTGCACCCTTGCGCCTCTTTGGTTTGTGTCTGAGGTGAGAGACCATTTTGTTTTTATGGTTACCATTCTTTGCTGCGACTTTACATCTTAAGTGCCTGACCATTTATTTTCCGATACAAAGCATGTGGTTTTCACAGTTTCTCAAGTTGGTGTAAGTGTCATTTTGGGGCTTACAAAAGAAGTACTAATTTACCAGTACTAAATAATGTGTTTTCTCTGCATATTTTGCATAAAATTGGCAATTATCTAGTATCCTCTACAGGAATCAATTGATTCCAACGTCTGGTCTTACTATGATCTTTCTATGATCTGCATTATCTACAAACCATGACAGTCTTAATAAGTAATTTTGTTGGATATCGAGAGGAAATTGCACTTTCTTTAGATATAGCATAGTATTGAAGGGTGTTATTATTGTTTGCAGTATTTCATGAACGCTGCACTCGCACGAACAAGCGTTGCCAGCACCACGATATTGTTCTCGACATCAGGACTTTTCACCCTTCTGATTGGTGCATTTCTAGGACAGGACTCCATAAGTGTAGTAAAAGTAATCTCGGTCTTTATCAGTATAGCCGGAGTCGCCATGACTACACTAGGGAAGACTTCAAGTACCGATCAATCACAATCCAACACAACTGTGTATGTAGTCTTTGTTTTCCAAATTCATTCAACTTCATAATTTTGTCTTCCTTCTACTTTCCTATTAGAGATCAAAGATTCTTGTGAGATAGTTCTTCTGGAACTTGAATCAAGTCGATGTAATAACGGAATATCTACGTGGAGTCCTTGCCTATTATCATTTGCATATTCAGTTCTTTCTCGGGTTCTGCTTTCATTTTGCTCTTAATTCGTTCTTCACTAGGCATATTGATTGAAACTAGGGACCAGCAACTAATGTAGTTTTCTTCTTTTGTGTTCATTCTGTTGCTTCAACAACAGAACCTACTCTCTTCTAGGAAATCTTTTCGCGATTCTCTCGGCTGCAACTGATGGACTATTTGCTGGTACAGCATTCTCTCTTTCTTCAAAATAAATTTTCTCTTTCAGTTGAAATTCTCAACAGAGATGTAGCAGCTACCAATAATCATGTGAAAAATTTCAGTGCTTCTCAAGAAGCACGCTGGAGAAGGAGGAGAAAAGGTGGACATGCAAAAATTATTTGGTTGTATCGGACTGCTCTCGCTTCTTGCACTTTGGTGGCTCGGTAAGATCAATCCCCCTAATTTCAGTTTCCTTATGAGCATAATTTTTTTGCAAGATGGTGTGCTGATTCATTTAATGATATTGAAAATCTTGTACAGAATCGGTGGCAACAAAACCGAGTACTTTCTGTTCTTCAACAATGGTGTCTTAACTAATTGTTATGCCTGGATTTTTTCAGTTTGGCCTCTCATTGCTTTAGACATAGAGCCCAAATTTGCCTTTCCTCAGTCACCGGCCGTCGGGGGAGTTGTTCTTGCCAATTGCTTCGTCGGAAGTTTCCTCTCTGATTATTTCTGGTTAGTTCAGAGGCTAAACCTTGATGAATGACGAGTTCTACCATCTTGAATCTGATTAATAAGACTTGTAAATTATGAATAGGGCGCTCGGTGTTGTCTGGACCACTCCTCTTGTGGCATCGCTAGGTGCCTCGCTCACGATACCCTTCGCCATGGTGGAAGACATCCTAATACATGGTCGGCGGTTTTCGCTGATTTACATTCTTGGCTCGGTCCAGGTACATGACAGAAAATCACAGGCTCTACAAGCTTTGAGCATGGCTTTCCCCAGACCAGTTTGTTCGTGAATCAATTAACAACAAGCCTGATATGTCAAAATATAGAAAGAATTAGAGGAAGATAGTAATTTCAAAAACCGTTAATTCTAAGTGAGATGAGAAGAACTAATACTATGTATGTTTCGGAATATCCTTTCAAGCAAAACTTCATTTGAATAATAAAACTATAACTGGGCATTGCACGTATATTGCACGAGCATTGCTCAGATAGATTAATCACTAAATGAAAAATGTAAGAAGGAAAAACATAAGAAATATACTAAGGTGTCTTCATATGATTTTATTAAACTGAAGTAAGATCATAGTACTTGGATTATGAAAATTCACTGGAAGAGAGAGCTTACAGTGGAGGTTCCTTACTTGCAGGTGTTCCTGGGATTCGTATTGGCTAACTTGTCGGATTGGTTCTCACCAAAATTGGCATTGCAATTTTTCCATTCATTGACATAATTCTGTACATGCGTGAGGTACTCCGGATTGAGAATAGATACAGATAAATCCATTGCTTATCTCTCTGTGAGCATGATCCGTTCTTTACTCGATGGATAAATGGCAACGATTTCTCGATCGGGAAAACACGCAGGACTAAATTGAAGCGGCAAATCAATGCACGGATATTAACTTTGAAAACGAAAGGCTGTTAACATCTACTTTAAACAACAACAAAAGAAGTTGGGTCGCTTCGGGTTTAGCAGTAGCTGCAGGGGTTGTAGGATGATAGGGAATGAAGGTTGCCGGATGCCGATCGGGTGATGTTATGCGAATGCTTGAAACGAGCAAGAAAAATGGCAATGATGGTTCATCTAACTGAAATAAATTGCTGCATCAATGCAAGATAGCTGCATCAAGAACAGAACCACTAAAAGGCACTAACAGCTCTTGCAAATCAGCAAGCATTGGCAAAAGAATGGTGTGAAGCAAGTCATTTCCAGCTTTCCTCCCTCGAACGTAAATCATCATAAAAGAACTCAACTGAGCAAATCAGCGGGTAGTTTTTTGCTAGGACACCGATCTGTGAGACTACAAAGAACACCCGTATCTTGAGATCAACTTGGTATTGCACCAAAGCGATTGCCGCTCAGATCATGCTGCGGCCGGGCGGTGCCCAGGCCAGTTTTAGTACACCTCGACACCGTCCACCTCGCCCGTTTTTTTACTCTCCTTTTATTTTCTTTCATTTCCACAAGAGCAAAATTTCCAAGGCTTCACAAGAGCAGCTCAAAATGCTTCACTTTGGTCAATCAACTGATCATTCTTTCGTGTCCATCTGCTGATCTTAGATTGTCCATAAACCAAGGAAAGAAGCAAATCTCCTCTAATTCAAAACGAGCAAAGTCAAAAGTTCCGAAAGATGATGATTCACCATTTCTAAAGTCACGTTCAGTCACCAACAGGAAATTCGGACGAATTAAGAATGGGTTTTCAAAAGAATCTAGGAAGCAACTCGGATATTCCTCTGTAACCCCTCTGTTTTTGTGTGTTGCGTGGGTTCAAAGGCCATGTTCACGACATGAGACCGACCACCAACTCCCTTATAATTCCAATTCGTATCGATGATCTACACGAGAAATATCTACACGAGAAATGCTAGTCTAAATCAAACTTCACACTCGCTTATGTGCAACTCTCCATGACAAAGAAACACGTGGCCTTCGTGATCTATATTCTTACCGGGAACTTGCTAAGCTTCTGGTTCTCACCTCTTTGGTTTGGCCAGCTGAGGTTTTCACTTTTAGCTACGAGCTATTAATTTGAATCCTGAAGTTTAGGAAGCGTCCCTAAATGTTTTTACAAATTACATAATTTAATTTTTCTTAAATTCAAAATTTGTTAAGCTTTCACAATATATAAATGTTGATATATAAATGGAAATTTTCAAAAAAGAGCCCGAAGTGCCTTCATTTTATAAAAAAAAAATGGTCTAAAGTTGACATCGTTTTAAGAAATGGTCCGAAGTGCATTCATTATCTCAAATAAAAGCTTGAAGTGAACATTATTTTAAATAAGAGCTTGAAGTGATCTTATCAGTTTCATTTTTATATATTGAATTTTCTTGTAAAATTGATTTCTTTTTTTCATTAGATTTTACCTTGAAATGATGTTTGCCGGTCTAAACACACAATACCGAAGGCTAAGAGTTGGGTAACGGTCGTGTAAAGCGTGGATGCAATTTTAAGATAGAAAGCGATGGAACTGCGGACTAGAAGCTCGTGACTATAAGTTTTGAATTTTTTTTTTTTTGGTCTCTTTGTCAACACGCATCCTTGTTAACAAGCAACTGCAAGAACTAAAAAAAAAAAAACAAAAGGAAGGAAAAAAAAGTGATTTCATTAAATGTTGCACCAAATATCATTCGCATTAGGTATTGATTTATGTGTCCGGTCGACGTTGACCGATGGTGGTGAGCACGGGTCGTGAATTGAGCAAAAAAGTGAACTTAATTTGCACACGACAATGGTATGGCTTAGCACATCTGAACTATGAAATTATGAGTGGCCGCTGGCATGACCTTGGCTAGCTTTAGTTGCCGACTCATAGCTAGTAGGGGCATTTTGGTTATTTCGTATTTTTAATTTGTTTTTCCTTTCTTCTGAAATTTAAAAAAACCAAAATTGAAAGAACAAAAAAAACATTGGTGGGAGGGTGGCCGTAATCCCAAGGTCGGTGGCGGTGGCAATGAAGGTCGACGAGGTCATCGACGCCTAAGCGAGGGTCGGCAACCCTGCTAACTAGAGGGAGAGCCTTGTTAGCCCTCGCAAGAGCAGGGAGAGGGCCTTGCGAAGGTTGCCTTAGTCTTGCCGAGGGCCTCCGCCCTCCCTTAGACTTGGGCAAAGGGCTGGCGACCCTAGATCTGGGAGAGGGTTGGGGCCCTCTCCTTGCTCTAGCGAGGGCCAAGTCCTCGTCTTTGGTCGGCGGGATCGTCAAACTTCATTGCCACCCCATTGGCATTGGGACGGTGGCCACAAGTGGGAGGGTAGCCCTTCCGCTAGTGTTTGTTTTATTTTTCAGTTTTAGTTTTTATTTTAAACTTTTAATTTAATAAAAAATTAGGTAAATTTGTATTTTGACGAGAATACCCTTGATCGGCCCAAATTTTTAGCTAATTGGTGAGGTCAGGCTCTTATTTGAAACAGTTATGGTCACTTTAGGCACTTATTTGACATAATAAGGACACTTTGGATCCTTATTTGAGACAAGTACCACTTCAGTCCTTATTTGATAAAGAGAGTACTTGGGACCCTTATTTGAAATTTTTCCTATATAAATTTATAGGTAGTTTTTTCATAATCGTATGAAATTTTGCCCATAATGAAGTCATGCGACTGAGGTCATCAAAAGAGGGATAAAGAGTGAGGGAAGGAAGCATGGTCTCCCTTGCCGATGGCGGCAAGGGTGGCGCAGCATCTATGCTTGCTGCCCTTTCTCTTTTTGGGTCACGATCACTCTTTTTGGGTCTCTCTCTTTTTTTTTTTTGTGGATATTCAATACCATTATTCTCGCTATTCAAGCTTAAAATTCAATCACTCAGCAGCGAAGAGCCGAGGACCGGCAACAACAGGTTCTCGGTAGAGCAAGCGCCGACAGTGGACTCGTCGGCGTTTCTATATTACACGCGGCCAACTTTGCTTACAAGTGTGAACAAGGCTCCAAAAGAACCTCACGAGTCACGAGCCGTAAAACGACAAAAGAACCAGCAGCCTCTTTCTTCACTCTACTCTCTCTCTCTCTCTCTCTCTCTCTCTGTAGTCTCTGCGAATCAGTGCCCTGAAGCAAAGACGAAGCTCCGCAGTCTAAGTGCTTCTCTCTCAGGCCGGCAATGACGATGGTTAGCCCACAGCCATCGAAGTTAGCTCCTGTCATAACTCTTATTCCCCTGTTTGTCCTCTGTTTTTCTGGCATCCCCGTCCACGCCCTCAATGTCGGTGTTCAGGCCTCAAACACTGCGGTTTCCGTCGTAAGTTGGAATCTTTCTTTCACCCTGATTTGAATCCATCAAAAAGAGAAGAAAACCCACATCGGTTCTTACGTGAATGGATAATTTTGCAGAGCAAAGATTGCAGCAGAAAATGCGAATCCGAGTTCTGCTCAGGTATCTAGTGATGCTCACGCTTCTCTGCAAAAAATAAAATAAAATAAAAAAACCACTTTTTTTTTGCATAACGTGATGAAGGATTGTCGATTAATTTGCAGCTTTTTTTTTTTTTTGTGGTTGATTGATTAGTCTTTGAACATAAAAGGAGATTGCTATTGAAAATTACACAGTGCCTCCGTTTCTGAGATATGGCAAGTATTGCGGGCTTCTGTACAGTGGATGTCCCGGGGAGAAACCCTGTGATGGCCTTGATGCTTGCTGCATGAAGCACGACGCCTGCGTTCAAGCCAAAAACAGTGAGTTTCGACATCGATTTTTTCAGCTTGTTCTCCATCGAATTGATTGATAAAACTTGTCGCTGGCCTGCGCGTTTACATGGACATTTTTGATGATGAAAGTGGAAACATTTTTCAAATGGTGAACAATAACTTCACACGTCTATATATGCATGGATTCAAATACTTGAAAAAGTATATTACGGAGTGGGATATAGAGAAAACGGTCTAAGGGACTACTGGGCAAAAAGGAAGAAGAGACACCAAGTGTGGTGAAAACATCCGAGTAAAATTACTAAACCGTGTTATGTAATGTCGTATGTATGATCAAGGCTTAAGTACAATACAAGTACCAAAACTTATGTACCACATTCACTTTAGTGCCAAAACTTTCAAAACGATCACCTAAATGTCAATTTTTTTGAAAAACGATCACTTCAGTGTTAAAACTTTCAAAACGATCACTTAAGTGCCAATTAATGTGTCAAAACTTTCAAGTCCAAGTGCTGTGAAAGCATCTGTGAGCAAAATTAATGTGTCCGCAAAGCTTCTGTTTCACCAAACCATCCCTTCATTCACAAGCCAACTTTCATTACTGTTAAAGTTTGGGAAAGGAGATTGTGGGGAAGCCAATTCTATCAACACTTGCTTTTATAACAGAATGTGCATGTCTAGATTTTCTCTTTCTGATGGACTGGTCCTGTCTCAGGACAATAAATTCCACAAATATTTTGGCTTGTCAATTGCTCTAAGTGATGGCGATGAGGAAGAAATCATATTGTGTGATCGATTAATTTGATAATTTTTACTGTGTCGCCCGCATAGGCATATCGGAGTTCTGACATTGAGACCTGGCGGAGTGTTGTGCAGATGACTATTTGAGCCAGGAGTGCAGCCAAAACTTGCTGAACTGCATAGCCAATTTCAAGAACTTGGGAGGGAAAACATTTAAAGGAAGCAGTTGCCTAGTCGAGGATGTCGTGGACGTCCTCTCTGCTGTCATGGAAGCTGCTTTGCTTGCCGGGAGATACCTCCACAAGCCCTGAATCTCTGTCCACGGATATATCAACTCAGATCTCTTCACATACTTGGTGATCATCCCTTTCTTCTTTGAATTTTTTTCCCTTCCTGCTGTTTGTCTTTGTGTGTCCTTGTTCGGTTGCAAAAGGGCAATGAACATATGAAATTCCAATAAGTTGCCTTGCTGAACGTCTTTTAGAGTTCAGATGCCTTGATTCTTGGAGCTCTGTGATCTCCTTAAATTTATGCTAAATTGACCCCCACCATTCCATAGAACCTTTGAAATTTGACAGATGTGGACAATTTGCTAAGGCCTTGCAGTTGAATCCCTTTATCATCTATCCACAGACGTGATTTTCTCCAGGCCCCGAACATCATGAAGCTTCTTGCAGTCTCTAGTGTTCAAATGGTACAGGTTATCGAAGTACGAGAGGTCTGGTAATGTTTCAATGGATTTGTACCCCCGGATATCCAAGTGTTCCAATTTTTTCAACCTCTCAAGGCCTTTAATTTTGACTAGATTGTGGCAATCTCTGGCTGTTAATCGCTTCAGATGAGTTAATTGTGAAAGGTTCGGCCTTACAAGGGACTTGCAGGAACTAACTTCCAGCACTTCCAAGTTTTTAAATCTGTCAACGCCTAGAACTTGAACTAGCTCATCATTCATTAGCGAAGCACCTAAGTCCACCGTTTCCAAGTTTCTCAAAGACTCTAGATATTCGAGGCCCTCAATGTTGGAAAACTTCTTGCATCTAGATACAGATAGGTAATCTAAGGATTTTAATCCTTCCAGACCATTGATTTCTGTCAGCTCACGGCACCCTTCAATTAATAATTCTGATAAGAATTCCAAACTTGATAAACCTGGCAACTCTTTCAACTTATCACACCAGTAGAAACGAAGCTTCAATGTTCCTAAGGGAAGCTTTGGCATGAATTCCAGCAAATTGCAAAAATGAAAACTAATCTCTTTAAGATGGATTAGGAGAGAAATTTGAGGCAATGTGTGTTGCTGACAGGTGACTCTTAGAACTGTTAAACTGGCAGGAAGCTCCGGCAGCAACTGAATATCACAACTACTTAAATCGAGGTGTTGCAGAGAAGACAGCTTACTGATGCTTTGCGGAGCGATTTTATCATGCGGAAGCCAGCTAACTTAAGTTTTCGAGATAAGAAAGCTTCCCAATTGCGTCGGGGAAGCCAGAAATGCACATAGATGATAATCGATAGGGACGTCCTCCCCAGTTTTTCACTAATAAAACCATTTGATAGATCAAGTATGACTAATTTCTCCAAATGAACATTGGTTATGCTGAAACAGTCAGTACAGCTCATCCATCCGAGCCATCTTAATTCAGAAAGTGAATCCTTAAAATCTCCATCAAAATCCACACCACTCACCACAAGCAAATTTAGGTTAGGCATTCTTTTGAAGCTCTCTCGCTCCATGAACTCTCCGAGCCCCTTTCATCCAGACGTAGTGCCTCGATTTTTCCATTTTCCTCCTACAAAAAATTGAGGATTGTAAATACCATTGAGCTGCCTTTTGTAAGTATACCCTGCATGTTATTGTGGCCGATTCATTTTGTCTACACTTATAGGGAAAAAGAAATTTATGTGATCTTTTATACTTAAATTGATCATGTCATATGTCAATTTTCACTCGTATGCCCCAAATTTTGATGTTTTATGTAAAATTCCTCTATGAAATTAGACTAGATTTCTTATAAGTTTGGAAATTAAATTTTGTAACACACATAGTGTTACACATTTGAAAAAAAAAAAAAGGTTCCTAATCAGACTTGTGCATTCATAAAGCATGACAACGCATTCCCTCCCTGTTCATAGAATATAATTCGTTTTGGCTATGGCTGAATGGAAACAAGAATTTGGTCTATCGAACTTGACTTTCTTCTAGAGCAGAAGAACACTAACGACAATAATATGAGGACTACAATTAGAGAACATGGGATGGGCCAAAAGCAGAGATCATTGTTACCTTGCGTCGCAGAACTTTTATGGCTTCCTTGTCCCATAGTCTGCTACAACACCAAGGCCCCATATCTTCTAGACTGGCAATAATTGTGCTTAGATCTCTTAGTTGATCATGCATTCTCAACTCATTGTTATCATCAATTTTTATTAACGAACGGTTAATCAGTATTCGCAATCCAATTGTTGAGAGGAATTTGAGATCCTCCCACAAGTAGGTGGCAATTCTTTTTTTCAGTTCCAATGAAAAACATGCTGTCTAGAAACATTTGTTTTTCCTTATATCTTAATGTATCATAACTTATCCTCAACTTCTCTTATACAATTTCATCAGGTGCGTTCCTCAATTCTCCAGCGTCTCTCTCCACACTATTGAATCTTTTACTCCTCGGAGAAGGGAACCTATAACCATGAGAGCTAAGGGAAGCCCTCTTGTGGTCGCAACAATATCACTAGAAAGAGCCGCAAGTTTTACGGAGGTTCCTTCCCATCAAATGCAAATCTGCTAAACAGACGCAAAGAGTATTTGGCATTCATTTCTTTCAGTTCATACTCATATTTACACTTAAAGAGGGTCTTATCTCGACATGTAATTATGATCCTACTTCCTGACATGAAACTACAACTTCCAATCAATTTATCAAGGTGGTCTCGATGATCCACATTGTCCAGAAGAATGTGTACCTTCTTCTGTGTGCAACAGGATTGGATCATATTAATTCCTGTATCAGAATCAGGCACTTGATAGTGATGAAGTTTTAGTATAACGGAGATCAATTGAGATTGCGTGCCCGATACCCTTGCAATCAATTGTTTCTCTCACATCCTTGAGAAAGCTGCGGCACTCAAATTTGTCAAAAAGCTTTGTTATAAATGGCCATAGCCAGAGTTGTCTTACCGATGCCGCCTAACTTGTGAATTCCAACAATTCGAGTGTTGGGACGAGCTGTACCCATCAATTTCATAACCTCAGCCACACTATCATCAATTCCAACCAGGTTCACGGGAAGACGTGGCTGGAAATCTTCTTGCTGCTTCCCATCGCAATTTCTATGAGTTTATTTACATTTTCAGAATGAGGGGTACGATAGGTTGGTGATCACCTTTGCATCATTATCAACTGTCTATTAACACATGACAACTTATTAATAGCTCCACAAAACAAGGATTAAGGATGATAGACAGAAATGCTCTTCTTTGGATCTTTCAAAAGAAGGAGAAAGAAGTACCCATTAGCAAATTTTTCTGATTCGAGTACTCTGGAGTCAGCTGCTTTTTCGAGCGCTTCCATTCCTTGTTGCTTGACCTCCTCGTCGAGATGATGCTCATGGCGTGGGAAGGCATCTCCAAAGATTCCCCGCAGGTATCACACATCCTCGG
>JAGVVM010001620.1:0-13078 GCA_019149425.1 Psidium friedrichsthalianum
AATTGCCTTTGGTGGCATTCACTTATAATACAGTTATCAGCAAAGGTATTGGCATTGCACCATTTGAAGCAATTGTATTGAAGGATCTGTAGAACGCCTACATGTCGGTCGAGGTAGGCGAAGAAATTGATAGGACCTGAGTTAGTCCTAGATCACTTCGAACGCGTGGCTGTAATCCGTGAGCGACTACGAATGTCGCAGAGCAGGCAGAAAAGTTTACACAGATAATCTCGCGACCTCTGCATTTGAAATGGTGATCATGTATTTTTTAAAGATGTCGCCAAAGGACATGAATATCGAGTTTTGGGAGAAAGGAATAGCTTACCAAGTTATGTCAGACCTTTTGAATCTTGGAAAGGATTGGTGAGGTGCGTATCGATAGCACTTACACCGAAGATGTCCAAAGATCCACAATTTTTCATGTGTCGATGTTATGAAGTATCAATCGACTTGTCTCATGTATTGGATCATGATACCATTGAAGTTAGTACTGAAAGGGTCAGCTATGTTGAGTAGGCGATCAGATATTGGATCGAAAGGAACTATAATTGCGAACTAAGATCATTCCGTTAGTGAAAGTGCTTTGGCAATATCATGACCAGAGAGGCAACGTGGGGAGCGAAGCTATCGTGAGGTAGCAATATCCATTTTGTTTGAATGATGTGAGAGATAAACAATTCGAGACAAATATTTAAGGAGGGGAGAGGTGTGACGCCCCATTTTGAATGGGTTGGGTCTTTGCCCTAAATACCCACCGAGCCCTCATTATATAGAGGGGAAAAGAACAGTAACAAACATTCGACTCGACAAAATAGTGATGCCACAAATAATTTACAAAGTCGACAACAGATAGGTTCGACAGACTGACAAGGTGAAAGATAGATCATACACAAAAGATCTATCAATTATTCAAGTGACACACGCTCCTAAGACAGAAGAGCGTTAGTAACAAACGGTTGATTCCTCAGGTTCTGGTGAGGAATCTCGTTCTTGGGACGTGATCCTAACGTGGATCCTAGGCTCCATCTCTATTGGCCTGGTAGATGTCCCACCATACTGTTGTTCTTGCAGTAGGGTAGGACAGTGGAGCTAGGTCCTTCATCTTATCGTGTTGTGGGGTGTCGGCAAAGGGCATTCCAAGGGGAATCTAGTGAGTATGGTCTTGGCGAGTCAATCAGGGAGCGTCTGCTGTGCAGGTTGTTCCCAAGGACTGGTATGGCCGGGTCCTGGTCCATATCTGAATGAGGAATCTGGCCATTCCTTCGCACAGATCTCGTTGCAATTCTTGTATTCTTGATGTTGGTACTGATCCTGGAACTCAGTGTCTTAGACAATCTCGAAAACTTGAAGGTTCTGCTATGGCTTGAATGTTGACATGCCCATCAACGGGGATCGTTTGAAACTTCTCCATAACCTGCAGAAATCACAGAAAGTCCATGGACGGTGAAATAAAATGATTGTGTTCCGTTCTGGTTCAGCTCTTCCGATTCGGTTGTGATGGAATGAATCTGTCCCATGAAATTGAGCATTTGGTACCACACAGACGCATTTGTATGAACATTTTCATACTGGGATCTCCATAGTCATTTCTCATAGCACGTCTTATAACTTGATACAATTGTTCCGTACGGAATTCAATTACAATGGTGTGGAAGTGCATGAGTAACCAGAAAACGCCACTTCGGATCTTCAGGAAGGGGAGTCGAGGGTCCCATGAAAAGGCTTGATAAAGCGGATACTGAGTTTAAAATCCTAGAACATGAGTCCGCTATAACCTTCTGAACTTCTTGATTATACATCTGGAAGAATACCATGTAGGTCATGAAACGTCTTCTTGGATGATGTGCCTGACTTATGGGGGTACTGAAGACTATCTCAGTTTCGTTGGATATCCTGCGTCTCGTACTTGTGTGGTCCGACTACCTGCGCTTGACGTCCATACGGAGGGCTCAGTTTTCTTGGGCCGAGACAGGAAATCTGCCAATACATTTTGTTCTCCTTTGAGATGTTTAGTCTCAAAAGAATACTTGAGAACCATTCAGCCCAGCGTAGCAGCTGGGGATGCGGAATCTGTCGCTTGCTTGAACTTGATCATCTGTGGAAGGAAAAACATGTCCATTTCCACTAAAAAGTGGACTCCGATCAAGTGGAATTCAACTTCTTAATCCGTTTTTCACAGCAAGTATCTCCTTTGAAAGTCGAGTGATAATGTGTCTCAGCAGGAGAGAAACATCCCTTTTATATCCACAAATATTTCAGACATCCATCTTTTTCCTCAATGAGGATTGCCGCCCAATGAGTATCACTGGCGGTTGTCTGGAGAATCCTCTTTCCATTTGATGGGATGGTAAGCGGAGGGAGATTCTGGAGCTTTTCTTCAAATAAGCAATTGCCTTAGTCTCTTCTCGCTCCATGGAGGGGGTTTCTTTTTTAACATTTGTTGGAGAGGCTTGAGTTTGGCTGCTATCTTCGAGACGAAGTCTCGTAGATAGTTAACAATTCCGAGGAGACCTGGACTTTCTTGTGTGTGAGATCCTTTTAGGAAATTTCCGCAGTTCTTCTGCGATGTGAGGCTTGGACACTAAGTACGCTCGTCCAATCGCATTCTAGGAACTCGATCTCTTTCTGTGCCAGTTGCATCTTCTTCTCGGAAAGCATGATGCCATGAGATTGGGCCAACTGGACAAATTGGTCCAGTAATGTACAGTGAGATTGCTCATCAGTGCTGTAGAGCAAAATATCATCCACGTAATTGGGCCTGGTGGAGAATGGGTTGGAATATCCTGGTAAATGGCCTTTCTGGAAAGTGGACGGAGCAGTTTTTAGACCAAATGGAAGCACGGTCCATTGGTAGTGCTGATTGGGGATGCAAATCCCGTTTTGTACTTTCTTCAGGATGAATGCCTAGCTGCCAAAATCCTGATTTAAGATTGAACTTTGGAGTAGATCCGTGCATTCACCAAGCTAGTGAACCACGAGTTTTTATGAGGGAGAGGAAACTTGTCATCCTTGAGAAAGGAATTCAGGGGTTGGTAATTTACTACCACGAGTCTAACTTTTCTTCGATCTGTTCGGCTTTTATTGACATAAAAGGCTTCGCAAGCCCACTGAGATTTCTGTGGGTCAACAGGTTCGATAAGTCCTTGGGCTAAAAGGTCTTGGCATTCAGCTTGTGCTAGTTTGAGCTGCTCAGGGTTCATGCCCGAATGGGTTGCCTCTGGTCGATTTACTTCTTGGTCAGATCGAAAGGAAGTCTAACAAAGAGTCTGGATTTTTCCAGAGAGGGCATGGGTGTTTTGTCACAAAATGGGCATGGTTGTCTGCACACAGGTTTTTGAGAGATCGAACTATGGGCTCAAGGAGGTGTGGTGAGATAGAGAAAAGTCTTGACATCAGTGAACTCTTTTACCTGCGTGACTTGAATTTAATTTCCTCTTGGGAGGATTCTGACTTTCAGCTTGGCTGGATATCCCTCCTAAGATCAAGTCACGGTCTGGAGCGCTACAACTCAATGGGAGTAGTAACTTGACATCCTGGCATAATCTCTATGGTCACTGGATGACTCTTATAATAGGAGGAAAAGACATCTCCTAAAGCGGCAGTGAAGTTGGTGATGTGTGGTTTTTCCAACTTGAGGAAGGAAGGATCTTGGTGTCTAGAGAGAGACGTAGCACCAGTGTCGATTAGTGCTATAACTGAGATTGGGTTTAGGAGGTGTGAGAATGGATTTGGACAAGATGTAGGGATGATGGACTGGGGTGAGTTTAGATTTTCCTGGTACCGATAGGTAGGATATAAGGTATATGGAATCAGAGAAATCAGAATCAGAATCACCTGAGATCTCTTCTTGGAGGGCGAAAATGGTTCGGGCTCGGGTTCCTCATCGTAGGAAAATATGACTCAACATCATCATCATCTAAGGAAACACCAGAGGCCTTTTCAAGCTGTCGATTAAATCGCTGGCCCCTTTGGTGCCTTAGGGCAGTGCTTCGCATAATGGCCCTTTTTATTGCACACGAAACACTTGTCAGACTTGCTTTGCCTGGATGATGGTTTATGCAGTTTTTTCCGCAAATACTTCCACTTTTTCTTGCCTTTCTTGCGGTGGTACTTCTCACGGTGAATTGTCCTGTGGTGTCTGGTCTTTTTGGCTTGGTGCAGCTTACGCCATCACAATTTCTGGGACACTTGACTTCCAGCTAGATCTGTTCACAGGCACTTCGGATTTGCTTGTTTTTCTGTCATGTATTTCTGAACAATCTCATCTGTGGCAAGGTCTTCAATGGCTATGGATAGCTTGTTGGAGTTCCTCCCCAGAGTGGAGTCAAGTACGGTTCTCTGGAGGCATGCAAAGATTTTTCAACCGTATCAGACAAGTTCTTTATGTGATGGACGCCATGTAGCCGTCTTGAGATTACTATCTTCCTCCAATCTCATAAAACAACTTCATCATGATCTTGAAGTGTTTATCAGATCGCGTTTTTTCCAATGAGCAACATCTTCGCTCAAAATACTCCTTCCGTTTAAGTCCACCAAAATTTGGACTCGTCCAATAAAGTATGTATGGATCCCCAGAAGGGCATTTTTAAAGGAATCTTGACAAAGGAATCCTGGTCTTGTTCTCCAATCAAGGCCCCCAACGTTTTAAGGATCCGTAAAACTGGTTGTGAATCAAGGAGAGAGGTGTAGGTATCATGATCCTGAAGTTCACGTGCCAAAAGCCGGGCATGGACTCTTGGATACAGTCTAGCCATTTGTACGGAGGTATATCATCAAAGGAGAAATATTTTGCTGAACTACCAGGATTTGAATTCTCAACAAGGGAGGAATGCTTTCATCAATGTCGGTCTGTGACCGGGTCGGGGACCGGTTCTGCCATAAGATGGCGGAAGGGAAATGAGGAGGTTCATCTTCTAGAACAGTGTCGTCCTCAGATGAATCAGAGTCTGAGGGTTCTGTGACTTGGTAGACTACTTGGGATGTTGTAGGAATTACTTCTTTGCCTGCTGGCGGAGAAATCCTTCGAGAGGATTTGAGATCATCTGGATTGAGGGCTTTGTTTCTGAAGGAGACTCAGGAGCCTCTGGACCTTTTCCGGTTCTTTGCGCCGCTCTTCATCTTCTTTTTGTCGGCGTTCTTCGGCCTATCTGAGTTGTTCTTCTCTAAGTCTCTTAAGCCTGAGAGAATTAGAGGGAGGGAACAGACTTGCTTCTGCTGATGACGCCTTAGTTATCGTCTGAGGAGTAACAGAACTCCTATAAGGAAAAGTAGGTCCGAAGAGATTGGTTTCGTACTGGCTTGGCAATAATTGAGGTGGTAGTGCAGAAGGTTGTGGTGTGCTGATGCTGCATCAATCTGCTGCTGAAGCATACGAATTTGGTTTCGGAGCTTATTCATTTCCGGTGTTTAGTCCTCTAGATAATGGTGTGGGATTTTCCCTTGTTCAAGGAGAGTTAACCGCTTTTGAAAATCTTCCATCATTCTTCTAAGGAGGGCAACATCAGTATGATTTGTTGAGCACCACATTTTGTGCGAGTGCATTTTCCGTTTGCCAGTTGAGGTGGTTTCGACTGGATCAGTCCCAGCTTGATGACCCGAGGAGTGCACTTCATCTTTTTGGGTATTTTGGGTGTGTGGTAGTATTTACGGTCCATGTCAGCAAAGGTTCGGGTGGTGGAAAGGTTTGAGGTTGAGATTGGCGAGAAGTCGGGAGTGGAGGGAAGTCTTGTGGGTTGAACATGTGTATGGAGTAGTTTGGTGGTTGAGGAGTGGAAAGTTGAATAGAAGGTGGTCTGGGAACTGAATTTTCGCTTCCGGGGCATCTAGATGTTTTTGTGCCCATTTAAGGATGGGTTTGTAAAACAGGGATGTGACTGGCTTTGATCTGGGAGGTAAACTATGAGGTGGCTCTTGAAATCGGGTTTTAGTCTTTGGTACATCGTAAGAGACCATAAACTGATATCTTCCTCCATCTTCTCCAAGAGGACCTATGGTAGAATCACCATCTTGGTACCTCTGATAGAATGGGTCTTTCTTCGCCTTTGGAGGCAGGGTTCAGGAGGTTTTAAGCATGAGTCACAAGGGCAAAACGGATCCCAAAATAATGACTGTGGATCCTTAAATGCATGAACGGTCGTCCTTAGTGGTCAAAGGACTGGACGTTAGGCTTTGGATCTGGTTCTTTAGGAGAGACGAGCTCTGTAGGCAGGGTGTGAAACAGAGGATAGTTGGAAGTCTTGGGAACAGAGTTTCAGGCTTTTCTTTAGGAAAAGTGATAACAACTTCTCCTTCTTTCTTCCTGGTGAATTCAGGGTCTGATGTCTGGACGGGCGGAGGTTGATGATGGATTTTTCTCGTAGTTTGTCACCCATGTATTTGGAAGAAGCTGTAGGAGTTTCTCTCTTGGGATCTGTTTGGGAACAAAAACACAAGAGGTCTGGTCATTGGTAACATTTATTACCAAAGCATCATCCAGTGCCGGGAAGATTCAGATCTATAGCATGGTTCTGGATCCGATAGACCATCTGGTAATGCAAAGTTGCAGCAATGGATCCGGGAGCTTGCTCGCTCCTGTGATCTGGATCTGTATTTTTAGTGCGGAAAGAAGATTTGGATCTGCTAAGGCCATATGAAGTTTGGGAAAAGAGTCACGAAGACAGTTCCTGCGTTCAAAGTGGTTTGGATGGTGCCTATATAGGCATCCTGGGTACTGGAGGAATCTAGTATCGAGCAAAGCGACTCAAGCTACAACAGGAAGGCCTTTTCTGCCATGGAAGGAAGGCTATTCGGATGGCTCCGAAATGGAGATGTGTGTATCCTTCTCGTATCCATGACCGGGGAATTCCGACGAAATGGATAGAGTGATGAACTGCTCATTTAGGGATGGCATTATCGGATGTTGGTCAAACTTTGATGACTGGACATACTCTTTGACAGCCTTTGAGTATGTTTGATGGTTCTTTTATGGTGCGGATGGGGAGAATGAAGGTGGTTTAGTGAAAGTGGCATATGGGTTCCTGATCGGGAGATGTGTCTCAGAGATCTTAGCATATTCATGATAGGTAACCTCATAGAGTAATCTATCTTTGAAGCTGAAGAATGTTTTAGATCTGGTGGAGGTGTAAGTGAGAGGGGAACAGAGACATGAGTAGGTAGGTCGTCTGAAGGTGGAGGTGAAGGATTTGAGGAAGCCATTAGAAGAGAGCTTCTTACTTCCGGCATTAGTAACTAAAATATGTTCTGAAACCAAAGGAAACTACCATCGATGGCTCTGATACCAGTAGTGGTGGAGCTTTACACTCTACCGGTCAGGATGTCCGAGATCATGCAAATCAAAGCTCTGAATCAAAGATTCAAGAAATTCCTAGCACAGGTATGGTATCCCGACCAATAAATGCCCACCTGGCGAAGGGGTCAAGGATTCCCTGTTAGTGCTCAAAAACCTGAATCAAAGACCTTTGCAGAGAAATTCAGGATTCGAAGTCCTTTCTCATGCACAAGATCCGTTACCGACGAGTGCAGAGGATACTATCAGGATGCTTCGAGGAGTGCTCTGGCTCAGAACATGTGTTCGAAAACTAAGAGGCCATCAGTAAGAAGAGAGAGGTTAGAAACTCATTAGAGAAAACAAAGTCTTATTTTCTCAAAAGAGGGGCAGAATATAAAAAAGGCAAAATGGATTAGAAAGCTAACTTGGGCCGAATGGATTAATATTCGATTTGAATGAATCGTTAGATCGAATAATAATGGATGTTTCAAATTAAAAGGGCATCGAAAGTGTTTTATGTCCAGAGGAGTAATAATAAATTGAAAGGCAAGGATTAGGCCAAGTCCATATTAGGATTAGCCCAAACCAATTGAGCCGCGAGGAGAAATGGGTCCAATGGGAATAAACTTGATTCCACCAACCTCGAGCAGAAGAAGTGAAGTGGAGGCCCAAGCAAGTGTTTTAGAGGTGGACTCAAGTCTAATTTTATAGTATGAGAGCTAGCTCACCAACCAGGCCATGAAGTTGATGAAGCGCGAGGCCCAATTAGCCTAGCTTAGAGTGGTGCAAATAGGGGAATAGCCCAGACCCATTTTCTTTTCCACTTTCACCCAGACATTGGCTTTTCGGTGATATCACCGAGGGAGACGAGAAACACTCCTCACCCACAGAAACTGCAACATTCCACTCCTCCCTCTGCATTTGCCTTCCAGTGGACAAACGAAGCTGTTGGCACTTCGGAGAAGACGATCATCCAACGACCCAAAGAGCTGTTGAGCAACTGAAGCTAAGGTGAGTCATCTCTCTAATCAGCTCACTAATCCTTCCAATCTGGGTCAGAGATAGTAACTTGGTCTGGGGATAGAAAGATGGATAGTCTGGTTCTGGAATGGGTGGAAGTGTCGCAAAGACAACTATCTGTTTTTGTTGAGTGGAGGTCTTGAACATAACATTTCGGATGTTAAATTGTGAAACCTTATAGATATACAAATGGGTAGCAGCGACATTTGACGTCGGGTTGAGGAGGTGGTGCGAACCTAGGGCTTGGTGTTGCAGGTTTCATGGGTTACTACGCTAGGTCTAGTAGTTTTAAGTCATTAGGACATGATTTGTTTGTATATTTAATGCAATAAGAGGATGGATTAAAAATTAGCGTTGACTGTGGGAGGTGGAGGAACCATGCACTTTTGCCTAGTGGGTATGTGGAAGACCAAGACCGAAGGGTATAGGACTGTGAACTAGGGGAACCATGAGGTCTTGAGGGCAAAACTGACAAAGAGGAATTAGGAAGAGGTGGTGTTAACTGGAACAGTAGATGGAGTATATAGGTAGGACGAGAACCTTTTTTTTTCCGAGAATTCTAACTTCCTCGTTAAAAAATTTGAACTGGTGAATGGCGAGCTTCACTAGAAATAGACCCTATTTAAGGTCTGTTGCGGCTTCATTGTTGGGTCAAATGGCTAGGAGCTACAGTTTGTAGCGCCACCATGTACTGGTTTTGAGACTTATTGGCGTTAGTGGGAAATTGGGACTGCACTGTCTTCTTTTTGGTGCTACTGGACTTTGATTGTACATTATTTAAATAAATGAATATTGGTGCTAGAGTAGAGGATGAATGAAGAAGAACTTGGGGTGAGGGGTAAGTAGGTAACTAAGAGAGTTAGGAATGAACGTGGTTTAGAAAAAGTAATATGCCCGAAGTTTGGTTTAAGGAACTAAATGGAGAATAGTAGGTTCACTACTCTGAAGAAAAGTAAATAAGAAGTAAAAAGGTAAACGCTTAACAAATAACTTACATACTAGGCTTGACGGGATAAGAAAACCAAATCCGTTTACGATCGATGTGTATCAAGCTACCTCATGACGATGAAATAACATTTATTGTGAGTCTGGTATACCATGACATGTATCATTTGTGGTCACAAATTAAGTTTCCTATGTTAGGTTTGAATGTGTGAGAACATTATGGAAATAAAAAGAGGGGCTACGTGCCTGGATGAATTGCCCCCATGGAGTTTATGGGAAGACCTGCTGTGTGCTTGGGTGGTTTTGCTGTGTGACTAGACCGGTCTCTAAGGTGGAATGAGACATTTTTTTCATTACTTGATTTTAATAACATATTTTGTTAGTGTCCTGGATATGATTTTGTGGACATCGCATTTTCGGATATATGGTCATTTTAGTCAAGATATATGGTTAGTAAAAATCATGATACATATCAGACTTGTTATTTGATCCTAATTGGTTGCATTAGTCGGTGAATTAGAGATTTGACTTGTGGAGATTATTTTCTCACCCCTTTATTGTTGAAAATTCTATAGGTAAGTAGCATGGTGCGGGCTGATGAGTAGTGGAATTAGTAGCCGGGTCAGCCATGGGAGCCTTTTGGTTGAGAATGCAGTTCTTGATTTTTGTATAGCGGGTAGGGCCACAAGTGACATTTTGATGCCACTCGACATATTTTCCAGGTATATGTAAAATGAACCAACATTTGTTGGCCATAGATAAATGAAGTACCGTGCTTTTATTTTTCTATTTTTTATCTCATTTAAAATTTAAAACGTCAAGCCGATAGTATACATGGCGAACCTGGAATGCCACGGCTCTAACAATGGATTGGGCTGCGACAATTGATGTTGACAAGACGTGGTCATGACATAAAGAAAGAGTGGGAAAATTATGAATATTTTTCATTTAGATTTCTAAAAAAAATTCTCAAAAAGTGAGCTTTTTCTTTAATTCTATCATAAAATCATCACATGCCCAACAAAATAATTTTGCATTGACATGCATATATAAAATTATATACCTAATATATAACATGTCCCAAAGTGTTGAAGTTCTCTATTTTTTACAAAATAACGTGTCAGCGTGTCGTGTCGTGTCGATGCTACTTTGGTGGTGGCCAGTAGCAAGCGATTAGAGGACATGACAACACTTGCAAAACAAAACCGAGCCCAACTTTCCAAAAAGTATGGATCAACTTTTTGCAAAAAGTGTCGGGATAACATATTTGTACAAATCGGGCCAAATCGATGGTTAAGGTGAGGTAACAAATTACGATATTTTTATTTTGTTAAAAATTCGATTGCTCTGGTTCTTACAGCGCCGGAAAGCTTATAACCTGATTTTTGTAAAGGTGAAATTAATCGATCAAGCCAAATGATAAACTTTCTGACACCTTATTACCGGATGAACGATCAAGATATGCAATATCTGAAGATTCATTTGTCCAATTTGGGCAAATTGGATATTGCTGGTGTAATATGAGAGGTTTTAAGACAAAAGAAAATAAAAATAAGTGAGTTTTTGCATAAGCAAGAGCCCAGCAAGACAGGAAAGAAAGATCCTTCAAAAGCGTGGTGTTGGTACAAGGGCAGACTGCTCATGTGACTGCCTCGCGTGCATGTGTGTGTATATATAAAATAAAAAGGCTTTTGACCTAACTTTGACCTCCCATTTTATCATGTATCCAATTGATCCAATTTTCGCGTGCACCAAAGTTCGTGAGAAAATGCAATTCAATTTATGAAAACTCTTGAGATTGCAAACTTTCGTGAAATAGGTTGAATAAACGACGGAGACAAAAAAAAGTTATGATAGTTCACTCGAAAAGACTTCGATCAAAGTAATTCTCAAGACGTCCAAAAACTATGACCATATCTTTGAGATCTGATCAATCGATCTGCCATAATTGCGATTTTCACAACACCTCAAAATTTGGTTAAGCCCTAGTAAAAATTCTGGTGTATAGATAAATGTGAATTTAATTTTGTAACTGACTGATTTTCGATTAAAAATTAAAAAAAAACAGTGTACTAATCTTATCTAAATTTTCTTGCTAATTCTATCTCAATTTCAAAGTAAGTGGATTTTGGGAAACAATTATGTTCATTTGTTGCTAAGCAAATTTGCTTCAAATAAGGTAAGCTTTATTCAAAATAAGTGCATTTTAAAAGAAGTAAATTATACTGAATGAAACGTAAGCATGCATGTTTCAAATAAGTTGCAATATCTATTATTTTTATTTCAACGTTTAAATTAGTGAAAACTCAAATTCATCCAAATTATCCTAATTCCATTATTATTCACATATTTAACAAAAGCATTACTTCAAATTAGGAGTAGTGCTCATGTAAGAAGATATAGGGTTGGTTTGGTTGCAACTTTCTTAGGGGGGCTTTCAGCCTCAAACCCCTTGGGAGAATACTAAGCATTTGGTTTAGCTCTTAAGCCAACATTTAGCAAATATCAGCCTTAAGAAAGTGAAAAGCCCAATGTTGATAGAGATTAGCATTGAGCTTTTAGCATTTGGCCAAATGCTAATAGTCTTTTTTTCATATATAAATTAACCTCACCAAATTCCTATTTTCCCGACTCTACCCTTTTTCAGTACTGATCATCTTCCCCAGTGTTTTGATGTTGAGGAGACTAGATCTGGTTGGAAGGGATGAGCGAAAGGACGGCAAGTGGCCAATCACCTAGGAAATGGCTGGCTGCCCAGGCAAGGCCGCCGGCTAGGGAAGAACCTAGGTGATGATGCTTGTGTGACATGACCCAGGCACCATACTTGGTTTGTGCAACCCAAGTGTCGCCTTAGGTCACCTAACCTCAGCCGACCCTCGCCTGGGTCATACGACCATCGGCCGGGGGTGGTTTGAGGTCGAGGCGACCTCAGAAATGGCCATTGGTGCCAAATTTGGGCTCTCAAACGGCCTAAGACCTTCGCCGGACCGGGGAGCATCTAAGTTACATATACACACACACACACACACACATATATTGCATTAAAGGCCCTTTTCGCAAAGTTATTTTTTTATCAAACATCACTTAACCCAAAGCTCATTTTCAAATGAGTGTTTACCAAACGCAATTAACGTTTTCTCAAGCCTTTTTAGGTTGAAGACATTTGCATTTCCTCAAAGCTCATTTTAAATGCTGAAACAAACCCACCCATATATGTCCTTCTCACTTAATTTTAAATTAAATGGATACAATACTCATTTGAGGATACTTTTATCTTTATTTGTTATTCACTCTCAGCTCCGACTTTAATTACATATAATGCAGATGGATTAGAAGTGATCTCACCGAACTAACCCAACTCAATCGGTCCAGAATGCAAAAAAGCATATTTGGACAAACAATTCGTTCCTCAGCCCAAAGTACGGATCTGAGAAACAATTTTTGGCCCACCATTAGGCTTGGCCCGATCTGTCAAGATCCGACCTAAAAACATGAGGAGGGATTTTGCTGCAAGAAGAAAACTTTCCGATCTTAATCAACTCTATGAGCACAAGCTAATTTCTCTAACCGAAAACCACTTAAAATGGGAAAAATTAGCCACGGTCTCACATCAACCTCCTAACTTTATTCGGACAAGCTTTGACGATACTAGAGGGGTTATCGACCAATATCGAATTCGAACATGTTAACGAGTGCCTTCGGAGTATTGGTTAAGCATACTGTATTTGAAGCGGTCTCAATTTGCAGGCACTGTTCACGCATGACCTGAAGGCAGCCTCCGCACACTAAAGAATCGTAAAAAGTATTTATTAATTGACATGATAATAAGGCCGTTCCGCGCTTGAA
>JAGVVM010001621.1:0-47341 GCA_019149425.1 Psidium friedrichsthalianum
CTTCCAAAACCAGGGAATTCTCAGGCCTGGCCAGGGGTCCGATGGGACGCGGTGGAGACATCAACCGAAACGTGCGTATCAGAGTGTAATGCAAAAGGCAGCCTTAAGCTGCAAACTCGCATGGCTGGTGCTGCTAAAGTACATCAGACGTCGACAGTGACAGTACGGTAAGTAGGCAAGCATTTTGAGAGTAGAGAGTTGTTCCGATCGATCCCTTTTTCTCGCTCCACAGTTTTTCTTGTTTTGTTTTAACAAAAGGGTAGTCATTTGGTAATATTGCAGCTCTGCAAATTTTTTTTCCTCCACCGTGTCGGTTTCTCTGCTCGGTACATACCTTGTAGACAAACCTTCGGCTGCTAATAGTGCGTCCTATTGATCATTGAGACTTAAATTGAGTTTGTAATGACCCTCGAGTATAGTCAGCTTCCCGTGATGATCATTGCACACGGAAAGTGCGTCCCTAATCTTGATCCTAAGTAATTGGACGTCGCTTTCCGCCGTTCCTTTTGTTTGAATATTCATCTTCCCCGTGACAATCGCCTGATAGCTTTCCATTTTTAACTCGTGGACCGACATTGCTTTCGCCTTTTTAACGCTCGCTCTTTTAGTTTGTTAAAGAAAGCAAGACTCTGCCTTAATAGCAAGAAAAAATTCACAATGGCGTTTTTAGTACGATGTATGTAAAAATTTATTTCGTTTCACAATTGATAAAATTGAGCCGCATGAGGATTGCAAATACGTGTAACACAAACACGTTTAAGGAAAGTAAAAGTCATGCCAAACACGAAGTGAAAAAAATTGGGATCTCTGTACAGAATTGAACTGCCGATTTCCATGGCTAGGTTTTTGGGGGTTTGGCTAGGAAACCTGTTAGGCTAAATATTTTTTCAGGTGACGGCAACGCATGTTCGCGTTTACCGGGGCTCTCTATCTATGACAATAACACAAAATAATGAGCGTGTCCTCCACTTTCAACCAACTTATAGATAGTGGGTTGAATATAAAATAAGGGAAATACCCTCAACACTAAATTATTCCCACCGTGAGCAAATTTACCCTAAAACTATAAGCTTTATTATTGTGACACTAAAAACCCCGAACTTATTCATTGTGACAATTTACCTTCTACTTAAAAGTACATCTTAAACATATACCGTGATCCAGTAGGTACCGTGGCGCCCAGAGTCTGAAAACCGTTGAAAAAAATGAAATCTAACGTTTGGGGTATTGCATAGCCATTTGTGTTGAAAAAAAATGGAATAAGTGAACTTTCAATTTTTTATTTTTTTGTAGGGGGATGGTTTTTCATTGAGCAGGACAGTGAGATGGACGATTGATGCATAGTGACTTCAATTTTTATTTTTAAAATATTTGTTTCTGTTATATTAAAAGTTGAAGGGTATAGTGTCACAATGGTATATTTGTGGGGGTTTTTTATGTCACAAAAAAAGATTTCGGGGTAAATGTGTCACAACATACATAGTTAGGGGTTTTTTATGTCGCAAAAAAAGTTCAGGGTAAATTTGTCACAATATGGGCATAGTTTAGGGTTTTTTGTGGATTTACCCTAAAAATAAAGTCTGGTTTTTTCAAAAAATTTAAAGCCATGCGGCCTACTGGTTGGTAAAGAAATTGGTTCTCCTGCGTTTTGCAAAGAGACTGGAGCAGGAAATGTCAAAGAGAAAGAGGAAAGTTAGAATAGGATTAACAAAAAAATATAATGGATAATGATACAAATGATCCATGAATTTTGACCTAATATGTAAGTAATTTTTAAACTTTTAATTGATCAAGATATTCCTGAACTCTAATCCAATATGTAAGTGTGATCCTTGGATTTTTTAATTTAAATCACTATAGCCCCTGAATTTTAGAACTATTCCAATTATTCCACCCTATAGGAAGATATTCTGAACGTAGTCTTTTCATTTATTCAAATTCAGGGATTAAGTTTTGAATATGTTTCAAAATGTATTATGGACCCTATTGTCAAGTTGAAAAAGTTAAAGACATCATTATATAAGCGAGCTAAGTTTATGTGATTATCTTTGTCAACATTTAAAAGTAAAGTGCCTTGGGGCAACGGTTTCTACGCACTTTCCGTCTATTACCATTTGCCCTTGCGAGTCGGTAACCACGGGCATTTTCGCTAGTCGCGCTAATTCTCGTCAGTCCATAACACTAAGCCTTCGGAGTCCTGGAGCTCATCAATGGTGGACTGCAGCGATTTCGTTGCAAAGCTCAAGGCATTCTGGCGTTCCCGTTTTCACACGACGAAAATTGGTAATTTCACATGGTACACACTCTCTCTACACACACACACATTCGACGCTCACACATTCCTAGAGTTATAGCTGTACCTCGTATGATCTTTGTCGCACAATGTCTCAGGGCAGTATAGGAGTCGCTTGTTGCGATTCAAGTCCAGGAATAGGCTCTCGAGTATATCAGGGAGTAACATGTGAACGCCACTATCCATACCTAGTTGTTCATCACTTCCATTCGATTTCTCTCGGCGCTCTCGAGTCGGCAACAAACGCTTTTGTCCACCAAGCCACTCCACGCCGTAATAAGCGGACCCAACCACCTCCCAGTGACCCATTTTACGCCACAAGAGTTGGTGCATACGCTACGGCCCTAGAGCACGACCTCGTCTATTCTCGTAACTGTTCGATAAAATCCTCAGAGAAGCGTATTTCGGTGGAACTCCATGATCGTGCTTACGCACGAGCGAAACGACTTTGATGAAGCATTTTCGATGTTTGGCAGATGCGTAGTAGTGAGATAAAGACCAGAATAATGTTTCACGTATGCTTGTGTTGTGCGGGCATGCTGTGCAAGGCCGATTTAGATAGACTGAAAATTGTACAAGGAATGGGCTGTGTTTCTGGTTTAGGTTGGACGCAATCTGGCGTAGTGCCCTCGTGACTGGCTTATTCAAGGTTAGGCCATGTTGATGTGACGCAAGTAGAGTGTTTTATGCTAGGATGTCTGAGTCTGATCAGGATTTGGTGATGTGGAATTCCATGATTTCTGGTTATTGGGCTTCTTTGTGTTTTGGTATCATGGGTTGAAGTTGTTTTCATGAGATGAGACGCCTGGGAGGTTACCTGATGGGTATACTATTCGTTGGGTGATTTCATGGTTTAGGCAGCATGAGCTTGATAGGTGGTGGCAAGAGTGTACATGGCTTTGCTTGAAAAGTTGTCTAATTCCGATGCTTAGTGGGTTCCCTCTAGTTAGTAGGTATCGAGATGTTGTTGCATGGATTTGGGGGGGCAATGTAAAGCTTGTTGAGGTTTAGTCCTCAGCGGTGATTTGGTTGCCTGGTCCACTCTGGTAAGGGCTATTGCCAATTGAATGGTGGAAAATGCCCGCTCTGGTTTTCAAGAAATGTGATGATTGAGTGGAGATGGTAGACCGTGTTTAATCTCCCGTAACTGCTTGTGCACTGCGCAGTTAGCAAATGTAAGGCCTGGTAAAGAGATACACGTTGTGTTCTACCGTCATGGATTGGAATCCGATATTATGGTTTTCGTCTGCCCTTGTAGATATGTATTCAAATGTGTGGTTTCTTGGATGAGGAAATGCGCATTTTTGAGCATATGTCTGATAGGGAGTATCATTTCATACAATTCCATCATTATGGTCTTGGGGCTCCATGGATTAGCTTCCCGGGCATTTCAGTTATTTGAGGAAATACTTTGCATTGGAGTAAATCCTGATCAATGTACTTTCTCTGCTCTCCCTTTGCGCTTGCTGTCATGCTGGCCTTATATAAAGACGGAAGCAAATTTTCAGAGAAATGGAAGATGAGTTTCTGCCTCCAACCTGGGACCGAGCATTACATTACATGGTAAAGCTTCTTGGCACCACCGGAGAGCTGGAAGAAGCGTTCGATTTCATTCAGTCCTTGCCACAACCAGTGGATCCTGGAGTCTGGGGTGCACTACTATCATGTTGTGAGATGTGTGGTAATTCCACAATGGTGGTATGGTAGCTCAGCAGCTCTTTTCAATGGAGCCAGAGAAGGGAGTGCCTACAGAGTGTGCTTTCGAAAACTTATGCTAGTGATGGAAGATGGTCTGATGTGAAGAAACTGAGAGATGAGATAATAGACGGGAGACTGAAAAGAATCCCTGGGCTGAGCTGGATTGGATGTCTGGCAATCAGATTTGACAATAATGTTGTTTAACTTGTTAATCCTTTATACTGGAGCAAGTAGAGGTTAAAAAAGAGGGTGATCAGGGAGGGGTCTGAGTGTTTTTATCTTTCTTGGAATTTGTAACCAGTATGGTCTCATCTTCATACATTTAGGAATATATATAATGTTTTTAGACGGGGGTCTGATAAATCTTTTCCATGCAGCAAGATCCATAGTAATGGGCGCAGCTACTTAAGATGTAGTTTGGATTTGGAACTTCTGATGAGTGTTTGACTGGTCCTGTTTCGATTTTGTAGAAAGAAAGAATTATGAAATTGATTATGAATGATGGACAGGTGCTTTTGCTTTTGGGTCTCATGTTATTGTTTAGATTGGTGTTGTGTAATTGAAGGCTTGCTGAACTTATTCGGTGGAGATTGATGTTCATGTACCTGTTAATATGTTGCCATTCACTCTCTTTATGGTGTGCAAAGATGTGTTCTTCTGATAAAAGCCTTGGACTGATGCCACTGAATAGTATGGTTTATGAATAGCCAGTGACCTCATAATTTTGCAAGGTCTGTGTCTGTTGGATGTGAAATTGACCCTTGTAGCTGAGCAAGCTTCATTTTAGCATTGTAATAGTTAAAAATAGCTTCTATAGCATCTTCCTGAGCAACAAGGTTGGATAGAAGTTGTTACTTTCTTGATAGGTTTTTTTTTCGGTTGTCGTATTAACTTCGTCCGGAAGTTGTTAATTTTTCAAAAAAGCTTCGTTTTAGATTGTATTAGTATATTCTGGAAAGTACGAGCTCACTCCATGCAGTTGTAATTTGTCCCTATTCCATGAGATATTGACACTATAGATGCAGCGCTTGATTTCAGTGGACAGCGCTTAGTTTTCAGTGAACAGATCAGGTTCTAATGCATGTTTTTTTTTTTTAAATAGTTTTGTGGATTCGTACTAGCAATAGCTCTTACTGCTTGCTTGTTTTATGGGGATTCACCATTCAGTAAGTTGATAGCTTCTTTAAAATTGGTTTGAACCCTTCTTGCAGAAACTGCTGCGAGCTGCTGGATTGTTTGCGGGGTCTATTTTCCTGATGCGGCAGTATGGCGACCTTATGGCCGTGTGATGATCAAAAGAAGTCAATATGCCTGTGGAAACCATATCACATCTCGGATTTGATGAAATAGGATGAATTGATGTTTGGTTGAAGCTCGTTCTGTTGTCTCCATCCGACTCAGGATATTATTAGAATTTTTCTGTTCAAGAGTTTTTGAAGCAAATTTTAGATGCTGGCAAAGAGAGATATCTTCATGCTTTAGCTGACTATTTTTATGATTTTGTTTGAACAATTTCTAGCTGTTGCAACTATTGGTCCTTTTTGGTATCCTATTTGAATGAACAATTGGCCAGTACTCAGTTGCAGCTCGGTGGCTTGGTCGTTTGTTGTTGATTAAAAATTGATTACGAAGGGCAAAAACATGACTAAAGTAGACAATATTCTCTGAGGGGCTTTGAATGCCACTCTTGCTTGACGTTCTCAGTGATTGCAGACATTTGATCTGTTCAGTCGATTCACATTAGCAATGGAAGCAACTCGGTTATCTTTGTAATTTCTATGGCAAATTGGAGAGCGATAGTTGGTTCTTTCAAAAGATCATTGCCATCATCAAAACTTCCTAGGGGCTTATTAACATCTCATTCCAGGTCTAAAGGATACCAATCTCCATCTCTCACTAATTTTCGCAAGCATCAACATCACCAATTAATTGAACGAGCATCTTTAATGAGTGTAAACATAATTGTGCAATAAAGTAGAAAAATGCAAAAAATAAATTCTCAGGAAGGAATTGATATAGAATCACTTGTTAACGATACCAGGTGGAGCTGAATGAAAGAATGCCAAGAGAGGGATATTCTTTCACCCTACATCATCTTCTCATATGGCAATATGTACATTTTATTGCAACAATCGAAAGAGTTGCGATAGAGCAGAGGCATCACACGGAACAATTTAGTTCAAGGAATTGATCAGATCCTTAAAATTGAACACCAGCCAATCAGCTTTAGCTGCCACAGCCTCTCGAAGTTGAACGCCTGCGTAGCATATGAACAAGTCTGCACCACCTGGCTTACGGGCCTGGGAAAAGATAACAGAAAACAATCTAAGAAAACTGGCATAAAACTAATTATACCTAATGTACAGTGTAAATCTTGATTTCAATGGCCAACCACCAAAAAAACTTTTTTTTTGTGGCTTCCATTTCATTCTCCCTATTTTCAGTCACTGTTACAGTCCGACTACTAATGCACAAGACAAAACATGAACCTTAAAGTTAAGGAGTTCACCAAGTTCATTTAAAAGAAAGAAAATCAATTTTTGTTAAAACATGGCAAACAGGAGAATGTCTTTGCTGGTTTTCCTCGATGTTTTCTTCGCCGAAGAAGTGCATATGGTGTCACTAACCTCAAGATCAGTTGCACCATCCCCGATCATGACTAATGCTTTGTACCCATGGGCCTGTCAAGAAAACTTCTGATTGAGGTTTGCTAGTAGTAAAGCCATACAATTGAGCATACCCTTTGCTATCAAAACCGACCTTCCTTATTTGTTGGACTGCAGTGGCCTTTCCACCACTCCGAGAGGTAGGCTCATTGGTGTCAAACCCCATAAAACTCCCCAGAACTTCCAAATAGTAGTTGATTGGCAACAATGTTTTCAGGAGGAATCCCAAGAATTGAGGCGACGGCTGGAGAAGAATTGCTCAAAGAATCAGAAAATATATTTCTTGCATATTTTGCATCACTAGGTAGGGTTGCCTTACAATACTGACTGAAGAGACAAACATATGAAGCTACACAAGTTCGATGATCATAACCATCACAACACTGATGCCCAAATTAAAATCGAATTTCATAATATTACATGAAAGAGGGGATCTACTTCTCTTGATAACTATTTATGCCCTTAATCACAACTCATCTGCTCCCATTGCGCATACATGTGACAGTGTTTGTTTGCGATATAATAAGTGCAAGGGTGAAGAAAGATGGGGAGACAGACACGACTAAGCAGAAAATGCATAATCTTCCTCAATAGGATTCAGCAGGCAGAAATACCATACATTGATCATCTGGCGAAATCCTCCAGAGAGGAGATAAACATCTGTTTTATTGGCCTTCAGCTTCATGATTAACTCATTCATACCAGGAGAAATCCTGCCAATAGAAAGTCCAGTTCGGACTTCAATAGTAGTTCTAATGAAAGAAAAAAAAACACAAATTATCTGCACCAAAATATAAACATTTGGCAAAACCTATTCCAAGATGCATCAAATCAACAACAGAATATTTCAATGACCAGAAAGTGAACTTCACCCTAGCCATCAGCTATATATGGTGGGCATAAAATTCAAGAAGCACACTTGCTAGTTTTAATTATATACACGTGGCATATCATTCCCATAAAACATTCAGAAAAATTATTCACATCTGGCAACAAATACAGTTCATCTATCATTAACTTTAACAGTTTAATTCCAGATGTCTCAAAGTGCATATTGTCTTTTGAGAATATGAAACCTACTGTTGTTGCCTCCCATATTATGACTTGGAAAACTGAAATTTCGTTGTGGAAAGATCCAGCTTTATGGTCATTATGTCAACATATTTAGTCTTACATTAGAGGTCAAACAAATTCCACTAATGGCTGACAGAAACGGCAAATGTGAACAATCAACAAGGATATCCTCATGCACTTGACTTATAGAGATTGAGGTAGAAGCAATAAATCAATCAAAATAGTTAACATACCTCGGGGGCCTTTTATTTAGGAAATCTTGAACTTGGGACAAGGAAGGGTTGAACAAAGATAATCTTGCAGCCAAGGCCTCCTCGAAAGGAACTGAACCACTCATTGCTCTGGAATATGTGGATAATGCAGAAATGACCAATACTAAAATAGAAAATATAAGGGATGAACAAGGATAACAATAACAAAATTACCTCGCAGTCCATTCTGCAACAGCTTTTCCAGCTCCACAGAACTCTGCAAGCTCATCGATGCCTTCATCAACGCACACAGTGCTATCCACATCAAAGCACACAGCATCCGCATTTCTCCAAAGGTCAAGAACTTCTGGAATTACAACAGACAGTTCAGATCATCAAAAGAAAAGAGTTAAAGAGTTCACCAAATACTAGACTCCCCCAATGATGTTTTCCGTGAAGCACTAAACTAACAATGACTTAATAACCCAGATTAACATAAATTGCGCATCAACTCAAGTTCAACTGTGATTTCTGTAAATACCCCCATTAACTGTACATAACCTTTAGATGGCAATGTGTTGTCAGAGTGACTCAATTTTGAGGCCTCCAGCGGATGAACGGAGGCAGAAACCGAGTTAAATGACTTTGAGCTCATGGTCATCCTCACTCGGTTTCTGAATGGAATCTTCACGTATCTCAAAGTCGATGTCCGAACAAGAGACGACAGATGCCGACTTCTATAGGTATAAACAGGGGCGCTTTGTACGCTCTTCAAACCTTCCATGAAAATATCTGTTTCCAGCAGATCAAAGGAATGAATCCAATGGAACTCAAAAGCCAACATGGTGTCATTGCTCCATCAAAGTAATTGGCTCCACGCAATCAGCCATCACACAACATACTAGAGCTTAAAACAAACAAGCACGAGCAACCCTCTTGAAGCCAACCACATAACACACGAGCAAAATGCACAATGTAAAAAATAAAGTAAGCAAATTTGGTGACCTTAAGCAAGAGACTGCGATATGGGAATAACAAGGGTACGAGTTTCACATTAAAAACGCAACACTTGGCGACCATCTGAACGAGAACCTTCGAGGGAAATGCAAGAACAGTAGTGACGCCTTGAATGGACGATCCATAATGCTAAAGTTGAGACTTTTCTGCCATTTCCAAAGCTTTTTTCACCTCGACTCAACCTCACGAAACGCAGAGAATCAAAAACGCCGAGAGAAGAATGAGGAAACTCACTGATACAATTCCCGCCCGTTGATCGTTCGGCTTCAAATGGGGGTCGAGCGCTCCCTTTGCTTTTGCTTTTTCCTTCGCTAGCGTTCCTGCAATATTCGGATCTGCGTTAGTTCTGCGGAGGTTGGTGGGAGAAAGTGGGGGAAACAGGTTCGCTTTTGTCTTTCCCTGCCCGATATTTAAGGTTAGGAGGTCTTTCATTATTGGTTGGATTTGTCGCCTGTTTTCGTTGGTGCTGTTCAAACTCCACACAGATTTTCAGTACCACGGGAATTAAACAAAATAGTGTCTATTTTTTTTTCATAAAATGGAAAACAAAGATATACTATTTTTCCGAATTTGAAATATAAATGAGAACTATTTTAGGGATCCAAAGAAAGCAAAAGAAATGTATGATGAACGCTTTTAGTAAAATTTCTTTTGGCCAAATCGCTTTCAGTGAATATGAGAATATCATAAGTAGAAAAATATCCGTTAAGACTTGAGAAGTAGAAATCAATTATTATGTGCAGTTTTTGGGTGTAAAATGAAGTGATAATTCGAATTAACTTTCATGTACCAAATTAAAATTTATATATTTGGTCCCGATAAACAAATAATTCCTGCCACAATTAAATATTATATTTTTACACTTTTCAAATCAATTATAATCTGTCAAATACCTTGGATAAACTCATTGATAAATTAAAAAAAAAAATCCACCTTTTCCATCGGTCCACTTCACATTGCATGGCCGCCCACCACAACTGAATTAAGCCGGTGAGGAGGTATACAGAATGGACGCAGTTCACTGCCATCAATGAGGGATGTGGCAATAGACAAGTCTCCGAGAACGCATGAGAGACCTCTCAAACTATAATTATAGTCCATGAACAATGCTCATGGAGGGAAACTACAAGCTTATCAACACTGCAAAAGTTGGCCGGAGCCGTCACTCACTTCAGCGGGATCGGTGAGATTATATACAAGAGAAACTAGCTTGATGAGAATATGCACAAGCCTACCTTAGTCTCCTTTAATCAGAAAGTGCTACCTAACAGGCCAGAGTTTTGGTTTGGAGTCACTCTCGCTCCAGAGAATCTAGCAAGGTTGCAAATAACGGATAAATATCCCCGATAGGCGTGGGGAGCAAATGAATAATGTTTGCATTCTATAAGGGTTTTGTGGCAGCTTCCTTGATGTAGGACACGGCTCCTCTTCCGAGAGCTGCCCTCCTTCTACCAAGCCTTTTTACCAAAGTGTTGGCATAGTCTTCACTCGGAGCGCGCAGAGGAATCTTCCCCGACTTGAAGTTTTCGATATCTGACGAATCGCACCTGAATGAATCAGCAAAGTCAGAACACACTGCTAATTCCGTGGATCAAGAAATCTGTTTGGCAGATGGTCGAAGACAAAAGTAACTTATATGCTTACGTCATTGTCAGTATAGGGATGTCTTGCTCCATTCCCAAGTAAACAACGTTATGGTACCAACCGTTCTGTGAACAGATCGACCAGCTTGATATATTAGAGACTGGAATGTGATAATTGAAAAAGAACGAGATAAAGTCGAGGCTTTGTCGGGGTGCACAAGATAGTACTTGGATGAGATCAAAAGGAAATACCTTGACAGCTTCCAAGTTGATGGATCCTTTTTCTTTAACGCAGTCCAAAGATGTGAGATCAAACAAAGGAGAAGTCATGTCATAGCTGGAAATATTTTCCTGATGCAAGACATCATTGAACTGCTCTAACCTGATCAGAGAAAGTTGAAAAGAAAAAAATATCATGGTTGCAGTATAACACACATTTGTCAATGTTGTAATGAATCTACTCCATACTTCAGAAGAGAGCATTCTCTGCAACAGAGAGAAATAAGTATAGAGGAGAAAGACAAACATAAGAAAAGACGCACGTTATCCTATACAAGCACATGTACACGATATCCTCGTTCTTGCTTTCCGGGTGAAGGAAAGCAGCTCCTCCCAAACCCCATGTACGTGTGGATTCCCTGCCGAAGAATAATCTGCGAGGGAAGATCTTCCACAAAATCTCTTTAGGTGGGCTTTTGTCCATCGATCCAGAACATGGCTTTTGCATGCCATCCACCTGAAATCAGTTTATAGGACCACGTTGCAAATAGGACCACAATGTAATCATCATGAATGTCATGAAACGGTTCTAAAGCTTGAAAAAGTAAGTTTAAAGTGCATTACCTGTCCACCTTCAATATAGCAGAGGAATCTAGGCTTCCACATATTTGATCCAAAGGCAGCATACCAGATGTCGATTTTTGACAGATCTGATCTCCAGGACACACAAGCAGATCCTGCAAGAACTACATTTGATTTAAAGATCATGATAATATTACATAACTCGGAACTACTTTTCCACAATTCCATTCACGGCAAGTTTCTTTACCATGATGATCTTCATCAACCCTGAGAGTTGAAAGAGGTCGAATGACATCCTGCAGAAGCTCCTCAACATCTTCAGCTTCAGAGTCAGCACTTGAAAAGAGAATTTTCTGGAACAACATGATCATTCCTTCAGTAATGGGGACCATGATATTGATATAAACAAAAGGGAGCATTTAACTTCTAAAACTCACTTCATACCCACTACAAAAGATAAAGTAATACTGGGTTGTGACAGGATCCAGTCAGTAACATACTATAAGCCATGTTTGGTTCAGCATTTGGAATGGGCTTTGGGGCTCTAAAGTCCCTTGGCCAAATGCAAATGGCATTTGGTTCACTTTTTGGAAAACTTCGAGAAAATGCAATTACATTTCTAAAGGCCTCTAGCCCAAAGCACGTCCGGAGGTACTTTAAAAAGTAGCATTCTTGGAATGCAAATAGACTATTTTTCCTTCCTACTTTGGCCTCACTCAACTGTGATAATTCCGGGAATGTCCTCAAAACCCCTACTTTGCCAGCGTAAGGCCTCATCTACCAGCGAGCCAAATTGGCTGCCGGCCAGCCTCGCCTAAGGTCGCGCGATCCCAAGCAGCACTGTCTCGGGTCGTGGGTCTTGTGACCCCAAGCGATGGTCGCATGGGGTCCGGCAATCTCAGGTGGCACCTAGGCCATGTGACCCAAGCCTCGCTTGAGGTCATGCCACCTTAGGTGAGGTTGGCCAGCGGCTGATTTGGCTCGCCGGCGGCTGAGTTCTGCCAACAAATAGTTTGAGATTTTTATAATTAAAATATATATATTAATAAAAGTCATTTACAAAGTGTAGTTTTTAGCAAACGCTATTTAGGTCAAAGTTGCTTCTCAATGTGTTCCTACAATACACTCTACCAAACACTACTTACATTTTCCCAAAGACATTTCCCCAAAACCGAACCAAACAAGCCCTACATCTCTAGATTGAGAAGGATTATCTTTGAAAAAAGCAAAAATGCGGGTGCAATCAGCCTCTAGGAAACATAAGTATTCCAGCATTCAGAATTCGAGGACATAAGGATGCTTGCATAAAAGTAATCAAAAGCCAAGAACCTTTACAGGAATGGGTGCTTTTTGACTCATTAACTTGGCTGGCAACTCATCAGTAAGTACCGACCAGAAAGCTTTTAGTTCTTGACGAACCTGAGAAAGTTAGCTTGCTATTACCACACTATCATTTGATTAATAATAAAATGCAGCTAAAATTGCAGTTAGACAAATTGCCAGACCACCCAGAAGATAAACATTTTACCGCTTGTATTACTCGCCATGTGGACTCAAAAGGATAGGCTTCGGTGGAACCGGTGACAGTTTTCTCACCCAGCAAAACTTCCATGCATGCAAGGGCCGAATTTGAAATAGAGGTGAGGTTGTATCCTCCTTCTAACGCTAACACTATCTTACCTTGCGCAAAGTCCATTAACTGAAAAGAAACATCGGCATGCTTAATGCCTTGTAAGGATTCAAAAAAGCTGATCAACACTATTTATGATGATAACAAGCAAACAAGGAAAGAGGATTTCCTGAGGATGAATTCCGGTGGTACTGACTTGATTTTCATATTATTCTCAATATTTCAAACATAAAATGGATAGAGACAGATTCCAGCTACCAAAAAATTGAGAGAAACTTATCTAGAAATTAACCTTCGTTAACATCATGGCGTATCCATATGGTGTGACACGACAACCTCCCAGAGGATCACCAACAGCTGTGATAAGCATTAAACTGTTAAATTAGTAGAACTCAATGCTAAATAGTCACTGTCATACATATTACATAGAGGAAGTACAGGAAGTGCACAAACAGAACAACAAAAGCAAAATCCGAGCTTGCCATTCCTTTTTATGCAGATACACTTAAACACACCATTCAATCAAAGGGATACCTTCCAAAAGCGGTTTCCCAAAGTTATCTTGTAATGGACCACTGTGAGTTTGGATTTGCTAAGAGTCCTTCAGAATCTAATGCTAACCCTCTTCGGCATTAATCATGGAATTAAGATCCTTATCTTTCTTCAACAAGGATAAGTAAAAAGATAATAGAGGAGTGAAAGCCCATGAGCATTGGATTCTGCTTTTTCCAACACTCTTATCTCACAACAATCTACCCACCCACCCACCCCCCAAAAAAAAAAATCTTTATTTTTTTGATAAGTAAAAAGGATGGGTAGGCATGGCCAGTGCAGCTACACCCTCCCTCTGAGATTCACCTATTATGCACTAATCGTGCAGTAAAAGCTACAGGAGACCTTAATAAACTAAGACAGAACATAAAGATAATCTCATGAATTTCTAATTCTTGCCTATCTATGATTCAGTTTCGGGGCTTATATTTTTTCATGTGAACGAAGCATGACAAACAATTTTTCTTTCATCTAATCATCTTACAATGTGTTTACAAGAATTTGTTACATGCTTTTCCTCCCCGTAAGAGCCCTGTGAGACAAATTAAGCAGGCATATTATCTGGTTATCTAGTATGATCTCTATTCTACATTTCTGCTGCACTAACGACATTCTGAACCAAATATCAGCTTCCACCTACTATGACTAATTGTAATTTCTGCAACTCATGTAACTTCTATTAAATGCTACAATTTTTTATACTGTTATTTGATTCCTGCATGAAATTCTAGTCAATAAAAAAAACCACTCATTCGTGCATGCGTCAAAGAAACTACGTCACAAAGCCAAGCACATCAAGTCACTTCTAGTCACCATGGCTGCCAGTGCATTAACATGAAGTTAGGGAAAAATTGTGCAAATACCAAATTCATAACTTAAACAAAAGTACGAAGTAAAACTGGAAAAAACATAGAAACTAAAAGAATGATGCCAATGACCCAGCATAGATAAAAATTGATCGTCACATATATGATAAACCTACCTGCATCAAAACCTGCAGAAATCAGCATCATGTCAGGATTAAATTGCTTAGCAACAGGGATCAGGATGTGGTCCCATACTGCTAGATAGTCTGCATCTCCACACCGACCATTCTCCCACGGGACATTTATATTATACCCAGCACCAGGACCTTCTCCAATCATTGTATAGTCACCATTGTCATTGGATGGATAAAAAGACCCGAACTCATGCCTGGAATATGAGCTTGATAACTTTCAGTTATGGATCAAATGTCAATTATGAGAGTACATCAGTGAGTTTCAAGTTTAAGCCATTAACCACGGGCTTGTATACAAGCTTTAGATTATAATGAGGAAAGAATTCACGAAAGGGAAAAAGAGCTGCTAAATCACAGTTGAAACAACACATTTAGTACTTGCTCACCTAATACGAGTTTAACTTCAGAGAAAATTCGTAAGAGATTTTAGGTTATTACTCCTAGACATAAGGATCACATAAAAGCTGCTGTAGTTTCTATACCTATGGACAGAGAAGAATAGAACTCGTGGATCTTTCCAGAATGTCTTCTGAGTACCATTACCATGGTGAACATCCCAATCAACAATCAAGATTTTATTGATGCCCAATTCCTGCAAAAAATAAAATAAAATAACATGGAAAGAGTAAAACTAGATGAGGAGACATCTACTTAGACGGAGAAAGGTAAACCATGACTAGGTAACCAACACTCACTTTCTCGTTTAAAAGAAAATTTGTAGCTATAGCAACATTGTTGTAGAGACAAAATCCCATTGCTTCGTCTTGTTCAGCATGGTGTCCAGGAGGCCTTACAATAGCGAAAGCAGAGTCTAATTCTCCTTTGGCAACTCTTTTAGCAACCTATAGGGGTAAATATTCTGGTCAACCTTCACAATTGAAATATGCAACCTTCACATGATCATGGAAGCAGGAATACATATTACTGTTGCAGATGGATGCAACAATCTAAAATGCTTGTCATCATGCAAAAGATTAGATAGGCTACTTATTGATTTTGCAAGAGAAAATTGCTTGATTTTCAGAAAGCCCAGTAAGTCTGCTGTGAAAAAATTCTGTAGGTATAACTCAATTGAAAGTTCTGCCAAGAAAATAAATCTCCCCATGGTGAATACCCTGGAAAGACATCAGGATTCAAGCAGTAAGAAGTTCAAGGCTAGAAAACAATTGACCATGACAAAAGATACTTTTGCAAACACGTAAGGACTCCGCAATTTCTTATTTGGTCAAGCGACAAACCCTGATGATTAGGCAGTAGAGGAAGACAATCTTTCATGATTTTCAGGAATACGGCAAGTACATATATTCATATGCACTCTTATGTGATTAGTAATAGAATCCATAGCTTTATGTACTTAGTACAGTGCATGTGCAAGAGGTACTATATATAGCCAACTGTATATGCTCAGACAAATACAGTTAATTACAAGACTTATGCAATGGAGGTTCTTTCATGCATGCGGATGCATTGTAACCATTACAGGCAGTTTTACCCAATAATTCATACAGCAGTTCAGAGGCTTTACAGAAGTGGAAAATCATAACTCACCACCCAAAAAAGGTAGTAATCAATAAGCATGCAGGTTTTTAAAATGGATTACCTCTATAACAGAACCAGCAGCGAGATAAGCAGCTTCTGATGACCCTTCATTCAGGTATATCGAATTGAGCTTTGAAGCTATTCTATTTCTGCGAGAATTAAACTGTTTGGAACTTATGTTCCTAATCAAATTTACATGAATTTTTCCATGGACTGACAAAATATATTTATCTTCTGCTTCTTTGGCACTCAAAACCTCGCACCTGGATATGAAGAAGCAGTAAATCATACATTAAAATGACAGAGCAATTGACTAATCTTTTATGACATACCGCTTTGCCACACTATAAACGTGTAAAATTCATCAATGGTTGCTGACTCTAGTTTATCATGCAATCAAGGCACTGAACTTTGATTTCAACCCAATGCAGTTTGTTTTTCATTGTAACTGATGCACTTCGACTGGAAACCAACATATATTTCAGAGAAATGCTGATATGGCCAACACTGAACACACATTGTGCCCAAGTGTCTTTTATTCAACACTTCAAAGAATTTTTTTCGAATTCTGGTCAACGTGTATCAATTCTAAAGAAACGAAAATTTAGAGAACCGATGATTTAGATCAAAGTTAATTAATACCCATTAAAGTTTACTCATCACTGGTAAAATTTACTAGATATATCCTACTATTGAATTGACATCAACATTAATATCACTTTTATCCCAAACCAGTTGGGGTCGACGGTCGATGAACCCGAATAGAAAAGCATAAAATATACTAAAATAAAAGCAAAGGCAGAGATACTAAAATATACTAGATAGACCCCACTATTGAATCAATAGAAAGAAATTCAAGAATAAGGTGAGCATGAGACATGTAACGAGCTAATTATCATGTATTCTTGTATGGATTCTTGTACCCATGGAAAGTTAAATCTGTCCCTTATATTAGTTCTTCAGTCAGCTCATTACGTCTAGAAAAAAGAAAAAAAAAATCAGAAGTAAATGTCAAAAGCTGAAAGGGTCATTTAAAAATGCTAGTATCTTTCCCACAATTGATACATCCAACACGACCTAAATAATGCTGCTGTATTCTTACATCTAAAGTTAAAAAAGTATCTGAGTTTTCAAAAGGTAGTCCTGTAAAACGGTACTTCCACAGTGAATGAGTGGAGACTACTCTTAAACCATGTCATTTCTCCATCCATTCTATCCAGGATATTAAACGCTCACATATAAAATGTTTGCTTCAAATAGATCATCTTTACTCTACCAAATATAACAATCAAATCAATCTTCTCTACTTAAATTCAGCACAGTTCAGCAAATGCGCAAACATCCTCATTCTCTCGACATTCCATATAAACATTGATCACCTCACCAAACCACAAGAACAAATGAAAAAAGAACCCTTTATGTCAATATCAAATAATTTCAAAAAAATGACTCTAAACACCTCTTTGTCCACTGATCAAACACGCCACATCATTTAAACTCCACCTCATATGCAATTGACAAGGAAAATGAAAGTTCGAACATGATAAAGCCAAGAAATGCCGAGGCAACACTGATGTGATATGCGCATGTCCGCGTAAAGTCGGGACCTTTGAGTGATGCCGGCAGTTTGGAGCTTGTTCCAGATGGCCCTGATGCGATTAGGGTTTTCAGGGTGAGGTTCATCGTCAGGTGTGTGATGCCTGCACATTCTCTCATCGTATAGTATCCCGACTCTTCGCTGACTCCGGCTCGTGCTGTCGCTCGCAGAGCCCGCGGCTTCCATTGCTGCCCTGTGCCCTCCCTCCCTCTCTCCCTTCGCGACTCGTCAACGAGAGAAAGGAAGGAGAGAGAACAGAAACGAGCAAGCTCGAACGAAGATCAAGAAAAGACGCGAGCCTGCGTCAAAGATGGAGAGAAGGTAAAAGGGAAAACTTTGACTGCGAAAATACGACAATTCTCCGTTTTGTCTGTACATATTTCTTTCGTGACGGGCAAATGAAATGCTGCCACGTGGGCGGAGAGCAACTCGAAGCCGCCGTTTTGAAAATAACTCCCGCCTCATGCACTGATGATCATACATGCAAAGCTACCAAGCGGATCTCCAAACGTGGCAGCCCCGATTTGGTACGTAACGACGAGCGACTCCAGCCAGCTTCGCTTTCAGGAGAGCATTGACAAAGCATGCTTGTTTCAGGATGATTTTTCAGAAGCGAACATTAAGAGAACCTCTGGTGGTACACAGAAATCAGTCATCCACTCGGGAAAAGGGGGTCACAATCACAGATTGGACATGCTGAAATAGTGAAAATACGAAACTGGAGATGCAAAATATTCAAGTTCTTTTCATCTTCGAACTTTCAAGTCGCGAAATCTATAAAGCTTAATAGTCTTGCCCCATCATGTATGTAGGATATGGCACTTAATTTGTCCCCCATGTTTAGGGGAGACAAAGCGCTCAAAATGAAAGTTTCAGCCTGGAGGTACCAAGTGCCAAAACCAGCTCCGATTCCAGCAAGCACACAAGCTAGTAAAGACTCTGAATTGATGACAAACATGACGACAATGTATCTGTAGAATGTTGGTCTGGCTGCACGAAAAATTACTGCATGTCGGTCACCCCATTTTCATGGATTAGGGACGAACGTGAGATGAGATTGGTACTTCCGAGGCAGCTCCTCGGCCCATTTTGAGAATATCATGAACAGCACAAAGGCATAAACTGCAGTTATGACTATTTCATGGACGCTCCGGAATACCCAATTCACTCTATGCGCATTTCCAACATTGAAGAACAGCAGCAGCACCCGAAACCTGAACACATGACAGCCTGAAAGGATTATCCACAAAAAGAAGTGCTTGAATGATTACTCAACATGTTTCCAGATGCTGATCCAACCACGTAAGCAAATGCTTCAACCGAGAAGCATAAGATAGCCTTGCTTTAGATTAGCGTGCGTTGTAAACAGCAGTAAAAATGACAACAAGTGAGAACATAGCAACTTTCATTTGTGAGGCCTGTTACTCACTTCACAAGTGAAACCAAATAAAATAAAACCTCACTTCTGTGAGCCTTGCTTTTGAGACTCTTGATAAGAACTATGCCAGAAGAACAGCTTATACAATACCGAAAATGCAAGCCCAAGGCCTTTGAATCAGCTCAATCTGAATGTTTTGCTCACAAATAAAGAGTTCCACACCGACAGTTCCACAGTATCAGTTCACAATACAGTCCGTCAACCGCTTCATTAAATTTAAACTGACTCTTCATCGTCCTCTTTTAAATCTTGCCGACAGAAAATGTCATATTCAGAGAAAATCCAGATCCCTGAACCCCTGACTCACATTAAAATGTCAACAGAAAACCTGCAAATTATCTGATATATGTTCTATGTCCGTTGCACTTAGTCTACCCAGAGCAATAAATTCCAAATGAATTCTGTCTGGGGGAAAAACAGAGACTTTGCTGATTTGCAACATTGTGATTACCACGTTGAGTTATTCACCGCGTGTTAGAAGTTTCCATGCTACTATAAACCTGAACTGAAGCGTACAAACCATAAACATAACACAAGTAGCATCAAACAACAAACAGCATAAAACTTTTTCCACGTGCAATGCATATTGCAATTTCAGTAGGGTCAGCACACTCGGTTCTGCGTTCTAACTCCCTAGGCAGCCAAGCAAGCTCATCAAACATTAAGCTGAAAGCAAAGCAATTTAACAAAGCATATTGCTTTTGCACCATGCCAGAAAAATATGAAGAACTAGCATCATCTCTCTCTTGACTACGAAGACAGTTTCATCACTTATCAGGACAAGTGGTCGACTGATTACTTAAACATGAACAGAAAATGGAACTTACCGTGTGAGTATGACAAAACATACCATCCTTCTTAACTACCAAGAGGAATAAGTATCACGATCCATTGGAAATCCCAGCATCCACAGACGAGATAACCACGCATACATAGATTGCCATTGAAGAACTGATACCTTCAAAAGTAAATCCATACCAGAATGACCAGGGAAGTTTGTGACAAAGCTTCCAATCCGTCAGTGTAATTTCCTTGGGGCCAAAAAACTACCAAGTTGATCTCCAAACATAGCAGCCCGATTTGGTGAAAATCGATAAGCGATACCAGCCAATCTAGCTTCCAGGAGAGAATTGCCAAATTTGTTTCAGAATTATTTCAGAAATGAACATTGTTAAAAGCACCGGTAGAGCACAGAAATCAGCCAGCCACTCGAGAAAAGAGGTCACAATCACAGATTGGAGAAGCTGAAGCAGTGGAAATACGAAATTGAAGGGGAAAATCTCAGAGTTCTTTATGCTAATTCGCCCTCAAACATTACAATCACATATTTTACGAAAATAAGAAAGGGGTCACAATAAGGCAAAAGGCCTATTTCAAAACCAGCAAAATAAAGCTTTGCGGGAGAATCTATATAGCTCTCACACTCCTATGTGCAGACTTTAGAGCCTTCATTCATATCACTCATCATCATCTTCAATTTCTTTTGTCTTCATCCGACTTCTGCCCAGCGGTGGCACCCACAAAAGCCTCCATTCTTCTCACACGGTATGCAAGATCTTGCCCATTGAGCCTGCATCGATGTACACTGTTGAATTCTCGTCTATCTCCTCCCTCGCAAGCATTTTCGAGAACTCGGTCACCCCTTCTTCTCAACCCATCTGTTGACTGGCCAAGGTACCCTAAAATGACCCGAGTAGCAGTATGATTCCCGACAGCTCCAAACAGTAAGTAAAAACCACACACCTATATACTGAAAACCTAGCAGATCACAGCTCTCTGCTAGGACAAAGTCCAAAGCGAAAGCAATGCCTCTTCCAGCCGATCTACTTGCAAGAGAGGATCAAACGCTACGATCTCATTGAGCCTGTTAAGCACTCTAGCCTAAACTGCCTCCTCACCTGTTCCATTGAAAACATATGTCAAATATTCTCATTATCAACCCATTTAAAATTAAAAGGCTTGAGAGACCTATAAATGGGAACTGATGCCTTACATCCTGCATGACTCAATTGCGGGCAACTTGCATCGAGCATTCGCCCATCAGGCCTAATAGAAGGTGCCCTGCTCCAAAGATCGAGGTCATGATTACGGTATTCTCAAGTCAACCATTTGACCTTGGCAATCAATTAATCAGCCATCATTAGAAACCTTGTCTTTGAAACATCCATGTCTACTTTCTCCACCTCATCGGATAACACTTTAGGGTCTCCCCTCATAGCCTCGGTTAGTTGCCCACCTTCTTCATGTCCAACATGACTAAAAATTACAACAGCAAAGACAAGAATCAATTCTTCCACAAACATTTGCACCGTGCATGTTATACAAAGCAGAAACATAGACTAAAATACTTACCCAAGAGGGGCCCCAATTAATCTTGACACAGAATGCTGCTCCATATACTCCGAAATATCCATCCCGGTTAGAAGATTTTCATTGTCAAAGAGTTGTTCAGCAAGGGCCTGGCGAGCTTGGTCTTGCCAACACCAACCGGACCCAAGAAAGAAAGAGCCCCTTCATTGCTGTGGTCTTTCCAACCAAGCTCTCGACCTTAATACAGCCTCTGCAACAACACTCACTGCTCGATCTTGCCTGACTACATTCTGATGCGGCCTTTCAGCCAGTTCAACTAACCTCTCTTTCCTGTTCTGGCCAAGCCTCAAGACAGGAATGCCAGTCCAGCATGTAATATTTGTTGTAACTTCATTTACTTATAGGCAAAGAGTTGAATGACTTGAGAACAAGCTTTAGCAGCAAATAACGAAGTTCAGAATGAAAAATGTAACGATGATGAAATGAAGCAATTAAGTAGAAAGTGGGACAGCTCCTTTTAAAGCAAAACGAAGGTACAAGGAGGGAGCCGGTTAGAGCTACAGGATCGCAGTATCATTTAATTTGAGAATTGGAAGAAGCCATTGTGCAGCTGGAAGGAATGCTGACTTTTGCAACACCGCTGACCGCTTGATCTTGCTCGACAACTTACTACTGCAGCCTTTCAGCCGTACCAACTAACCTCTCTTTCTCGTTCTGGCCAAGCGTGGAGACAGGAATGCCAATCAAGCTACTAACAACCTTGACAACATGCTCTGATCCAATAGTCTCGGTCGACATTAAGTTCTCCTTGGTATTTCCAAGCTAAACGATTCTGCAATTTTGACTCACTCGTTTTAACATCCTTTTGCGATAAAAGGGAACACTCTAGCCATTTGCTTAAATCAATTAATTTCATCAATCCTTACATTGTTCTTCCTGAACTTCATCATCTGCGGCTGAAGCTTGTCCCTCAAGTCATTCAACTCTTTAGCTACAAGTAAATGAAATGTTACAACAAACATTAAATGAAAGCCTCGGCAATATCTACTAGTGTCTCCCCAATATTTGCTTGAATTTCACTATATCATACTTCTGCAGCTAGATCATACCTCCTCCGAGCATCTTGCAATACACGAAAGAGCTCTTCCGCTCCTGCCTAAATCACTCAATTTCATCAATCCTTTCTTATTCCTTCTGGTACTTCATCATTAGTTGCTTAAGCTTGTCCCTCAAGTCATCCAACTCTTTAAATACCTACATGAAAGGTTAGGATAATCAGAATAAGCATAAGAGAGTTTTTCTGCTGTTTCTTCAGCCTCAAACTTACCTCAAGCAGGCAATTTAGCGAGGTAGGAGCCCCATTTGATATACAATCTAGTTCTATAACCACGAAACTTTTGGGCGTGCTAATTCCTTTTAACAGGTTAGAGCTTGCAAAGATCCCATCAGGAGGAGGGCTCTAATGAATTATTTAAGAATATAAATGATGAATTCAAAATTTTAATGAATTTCTCTGTGTTCTTTTTCTTTTGGAAATAGAGGAGTCTTATCGATTTATACATGGTGAATCGGTTAAATATGCGAGGGTAAATATGTCATATTCAAAATTCCAAACGAGTCGGTTTTAGGAATCACAACTCGCCACTTTTCAATTTTATAGCGTCGAATGAGAAATTGAATCGCTCGCAAGTTATCATATCGAAACGTCTCCCCTAGTAACACGCCAAGTTCCCTTTGACTAACAATCTATAATGACTATTTGTGACTTACCTTGCAGATGAAGATGAGTTACACTTGCTTCTTGGTCATAATCATCAAATAAATTCGAACACAAAGCGACCTACATTTTGAATTTACTCGCAATTTCCCAATCGATGTATACACGTACCAATTCAGTGTGCCCTACAGGTAGAGAAAACAGGGTATATTACCATGTGTACATAATTAACGTGTTTTAAGGAAGCGAAAAATCATGCTCGATGATGCATGGAAATCACAAAATTCATGAAATTATTCTTATTTTCAAAAGGACCGTGAATAAATCTACATCTCAGTTACTTCTAGTTCATCATCGTGTGTAAAATAAATCGATTTTTTTTCAATCGACTTTTCAACAATGAAGCATGGAAAAGAAGGAAATAAATAATAATATTCCAATCAGAGTCACTGAACTTGTAATTCGTCCGTCAAATCCTTCAACCTGTAAAGATATTCCAATCAACTCTTACCATCGCCAATTCAACAAGCATACAAGAAATCACTTTTAAAAAAGAAAAATCCGAATCATTTGTTTTGTCTAAACAAACGGAGCCTTGTTATGTACTAATGTTCACATAGTTTATTTGGCCAAAAGGAACGCGAAAAAACTCGCATTGTACTTTTGAACGGATGTCGACTTCAATTTGTGGATTTTGAAACACATGAACTAAATTAAAAGATGCATTTTTTTAAAAAAAAATAGTCTTAAAAATCCTAAATTTATTGTATTTTTGTCGATTTCAATTTTAAATATTTAATTTTGCTAATAAATCTTAAATATTTTTACATTTATCAATAAGTCAATTTGGCAAATTTTATCTGGAGTCACTAACATTGACAATTTTTTTAATAATATTTGAATGACAATTTCTTATTTTTCCTTCTTTACCTTTTTTATTTTCTTTAAAAAAGAAAAATAAGCAAAACGGCATCGTTTTATCCACAATATAAAATGATCAACAACGACTGTACTACTACATCAAATAATTTAAGCAATACTTGATCAACCAGTACTTTTTTTACAGACACCCAAGGCCGAGCAAACTGCTAATCCTACCAAATGGAACCATCAATATGGGTCTATGACCCATATTTGACCCATATTTTGTATAAAATAGGTCTTATATGGGTCATTAGCTTTTGAAGGACTCACTAAAAATGAATCCAAAAGGTTGAAGTGAAGTTAAATTGATCAAAATTGGGCCACACATGAAACCCATTTTCGACTCATATTGGACTCATTTTCGACTCATTTTCGACCCATAACTCCCACAAATTACAAATGAGCCAAGGGCCTCAAAGGCTAAACTTTCTTCTTATTATTTTTTTAATTTTCTATTTTCACAAATAAGCCCATTGCTATCGGTCGCCTGCCACTACCATTCGTCAGTCGTCAGCCACCGCCGCTGGTCACTGCTACCGTCCGCCGGTCGCTGTCGCCGACGAGGCCGATGACTCCGGGCCGAATCATCACATGCGCCCAAACACACCAAAAAGATCTCGAGCCCCTCTGGCACATGCGACGGTCGGACTCAGCGAGATCCAAGCAATACGAGGCATGCATAATCTAATACACAAGTCGGGCTCACATTCATCGAAAGCATCTCGGCACTCATTTTGAGTGCATTTAGGCAAATCCCGTCCATAACGGCGTTTGATACCTACGTGGGTGGTGGCCCCCCGCAGATATCGTGTGGGGTCCACCCTCCCGGGGACCTCCATGCGATAGGGGCAGCGGGAGGGCTCGTTCGGATCAGCACTGACGTGGACAGTCGCATTATGGTGAGAATCTAAGGAAAGCGACGGTCAACGTCGACTTTGGTCAAACCATTATGATCCTATTGGGCTTTGGTTCGCAACGGTTTTATTAGGGGTTAGCCCCAGCTTAGGATGGGGACGAATTGAGTTGAGGGCGACGTGCTGAATTCAGTGAATTAGGGACTAAAGAGTTTCGCTAGGAAGTGATGCTTGCTACTGCTTCTTCTTCTTTTTGTGCGTATTTTACTCGAAAAACAAGTGGGGGGACCAAGTTATTTTTGACCTTGTCGTCGAAACTATTCGAAGTCCGATCCAAAAAATTTAAGCTGATAAATGAACAGAGAACACGTGTATATAAAAAGCATATATGCCCCCATAATCAGGTGACGTGAGATATCTCAACCTCCCTTCTCACTCACACGCGAAAGAACTTGGCTCCGTACCATGTTAGACAAGCCCAACTGCAAAAGCTTGAGTCGATAGGTGGAGGAAGATCGCCTGTATACAAAGAACATATAAACCAAATAGTCAAACGTGGTGAGATCGGTTTGCACATTATTTTCGGAGCTTGAAGAAATTCGGTGTCGACGTACATAAGAATGATAATACAAGTCAAAAAGGTGAAAGTAAAGATTCATGTTTCTGAGCACAAATCGCCCTTAACTTGGTTTAAAAATACTTTTAAAAAAATTTTAAAAATTATTTTAAAAAATTCTTAAAAAATCAGAATTTTTTTAAAAAAAATTTAAAAAATTTAAAAAATTTCACTATATTTTTTATTGCATTAAAGTATTTTAGTAATATCATTTTTTTATTTTATTTACTAATTTTTTATTATTTTATTTTCTTTTTTATTTGATGTAAAATTTTTATCTAGTAACATATACATGCGAAAAGCTTAAAATAGGTTAAATGAGTTATATAATTTTTCTTAGAATATTAGTGTGATTTGACAATACGAGTCAAAATGAATCAGGTCGGGTATAGATTGATTGCGGGTCGGGTCGAGTATGGGTTATTGAATATGGGTCAAAAATGGGTAGACGGGTCAATATGGATCTGACCATATTCGACCCGACCCAAACCCGACCCGACCCGACCGACCCGACCCGACCCGACCCATCCATTTGACACTTCGACTCTACTGTACCAAATTATCCCTAGATTAGCTTGCAAACACCAGCTAACTGTGAAGTGATCTGACGCGTCCCATCCTTCATCCCAAACAAGCCAACTTCCGAGGGCAAGACCCAAAGTAGCCTAAAGATGCTTCATCTTTAATAAACAAGCTTTACTTCTTAGAAGAGACTCTGCGTGCTTTTCCATGGATCGATGGATCCTGTGTTAATCCATGTCATTGACCATGCACGATGACAACCCACGTCACAAGATCTCTAATCAAGGGATGTTTTCCAACATGAGACAATAACATAAATTCTCTACAATTTTCATCTCACGTTCTCCTTCCCCTTGTTCTTGCGCTGAATAATGTACATTAATATACAGTGCATACAACTACAGAAACTCGAGCATCGCTATTAATCCCATCAGCATCAAAGAACCCTGCGTCCTTCATTTCCGAGTAGTATGCGTTGTCCAGAAGGAAATCTTCCTCCTAAAAGCATCAAATGTCAAAGTTCAAAAGTCAAAATCCGAACGGACAAACCATATATTAAGACCGAATAATAAAAGAATGTGACAAATGGTGATCGATAATCACCTTGAAAAAGTCGGCAAGAAAAATCACATAGAGAAAGGGAAGATAGAGTGCATGATAGCAGATCACTATCAAACTGTACAACCTGCATAAAGAGGAGAAATACTGATTTGTCTATATATTTAGGAGTAGACAAAGCATTCAAAATGAAAGTATCAGCCTAAACGTACCAAGTGCCAAAGCCAGCTCCAATTCCAGCAAGCATACAAGCTACTAAAGCAATTGAATTGATGACAAACATGACAACAATGTATCTGTAGAATGCTGGTTTGGCTGCATGAAAAATATTGCATGTCATTTACCACCATTTCATGGATAAGGGATGAACATGAGATGAGATTGGTACTTACGAGGTAACTCCTCGGCCCATTTTGAGAATCTTATGAACAACACAAAGGAATAAACTGCAGTTATAACTATTTCATGGATGCTCCACAATGCCCATTTAACTCTATGCGTACTTCCAACATCAAAGAACAGCGGCACCCCGAACCCAAATACATAAACAACCTGAAAGAATTATATACAAAAAGAATTGCTTAGATGATTACTCAGCGTGTTGAAAGTGCAGAGGCTAATCCAACCACGTAAGCAAAATGCTTCAGCAGAGAAGCATAAATAGCCTGCTTTAGAGTGGCATTTTGTTATAAACAGCAGTAAAACTGAGAAGAATAGACAGCATAGCAAGTTCCACATGTTGGGCCCGTTACTTCACTAGAGAAACAAAGAAAAACGAAAGTTCACTTTCATGAGCCTTTCATCTGAGACTCTTGATAAGAACTATAATAGATGAGCTCCAAACACAATACCGAAAACGCACGTCCAGGGCCTTTGAATCAGCTCAATCTGACTGTTTTGCTAACATATAAGAGGTCCACACCGACAGATCCATAGTATCAGTTTACAATATGTTCCGCCAACGCTTCATTAAATTTTAACTTACTCATCATCTTAGTTTTTTTAATAATGTGAACAGAAAAGGTCATATTTATGGAACATCCAGATCTCACATTAAAACATTGACAGAAAACCTACAACCCATCAGCTTTATTTCCATGCCGATTGCACTTTGTCTACCCAGTGCGATTAGTTCCAAATGAAATTTGTGGGGGAAAAAGATGGAGAATTTGCTGATTTCCACCAATGTGTTTACCATGTTGACTATTCACAGCCTGTCAGAAGTTTCAGTTCTAACATACACCTGAACTGAAGGGCGCGGGCGCTAACGATAGACGTAACACAAGTAGCATCAGAAAACACAAGACCAGGCAAAGTTGAAACTCTTCTATGTCCAATGCACATTGCGCATTGCAGTAGCGTCAGCACATTCAGTACTGTATTCTAATTCCCTAGGCAGCCAAGCTCATCAAACATTGAGCTCAAAGAGAAGCCATTTAACAAAGTGTATTGCTTTTCGACCAAAAAAAAAGAAAAAGTACTGCTTATGCACAATGCTGGAACAATATGAACAGCTAGGATCATTTTTCTGTTGCCTACAAAGTCCCTAATCACTTATCAGGACAAGTTGTCGACTGATTACGTAAACATCAACACATCAACTGGAAATCCCAGTGTCCTCAGATAACATGCACACATAGATTGCCATCGAAGAACTGATACTTCAGAAGAATATCGAAACCAACAATGATCCCTGTGACCAGGAAAGTTCGTGACAAAGCTTCCAATCCGTTCGCGTAATTTCCTTGAAGCAGAAAAGCTACCAAGCTGATCTCCATACACAGCAGCCCCGATTTGGTAAACAGCGATAAGATGTTCCAGCCAGTCTCGCTTCCAGAGAGCATTGCCAAGCCTGTTTTTTTGAGAATAATTTCGGAAGTGGACATTAAAAATGGCTCCCGTAGAGCACAGAAAAACGAACAGAACGATAAAATCGCTTAGCAACACTACCAATAAGATCAGTGGAGCAAGAAGCAATATATTGCATCCTCAAATTATGGCATTCTTCTCGTAAACAAGTCGCTTAAAAAAAAAACATTCAAGGATGTAACTTTCCTCGTCAATCAGTCAGATGAACAGAAACACCAACAGTACAGCTCAAACCAGTCCGTCCAACAAGGAGACAAAGAAGGTACCTGAAGCGAGCACCAGGCGAGGTTGAGCAGGGAGACGACCCAGAGGAGGGCGTAATAGGATACCATAACATGAGACCGCCCATTGAACAGCTTCTTCAAGTTCTTCTTCGCATGGAACGCCAAGAAGAGCACGAACAGGACGGCCGCGACAACCAGGACGGCGTCATAGAAGAAGCCGGGGCAGATAGGGCTGAAGTCGGGGGACGTAGTGTTCTGCTCTTGAGCTGTGGGGACGACGATGGGGACGGGTAAAGGCGGGGGCGACGGCGACGAAGAATTGGTGCTCTGGTCCAGAATCGATGGCATTTCGCGATCCCGGAGAACCCTAGATTGAGAGGTCGAATTTGGGAAGAAACTGACAAAGAACCTGGCACCACCTGCAACGAAACGCAGAATCGTACATCCGATTAGGGTTTTTGCGGATTAGGTTGTGTCATTGTAAGCCCTAAAAGTTAGGAAAAATGTAATCGAATTCTAAGACTTATAGGATTGGTGTAATCGAGATCTTTCGTTAATTTCATCTAATCGAGACCCATGACCCTCGCCCAAATCAGGATGATGGTCAGCCGACTCTTTTTGGATTTTGAAGGAAACATGCTCGGGCAAAAATTACTAATAAAATGTAGTGGAAATAAATAAATCCGTATACGTATCTCCAAAGGGGTTATTTATGCATTTCAATCGAAAATCAAACTAAACAAAGAGGATTTGCGGACTAAGGGTGTGCAGCCAAATCGGGTTTACTTGATACCCAGATTGGACCACTTGAAAAAATAGGGCCGGGAATCGGTTCCCATTCAAACTTGTTCGGAAACCAGTTCCAATTTTTGAGAACCAGTTGAAACCGGTCCGATTTTTCGGTTCTAAAAAAAGATCTACCCGAATCGATTTGTAGAACTGATTTTTAGATGTTTAAAAAAAACCTAAGTGACTAATTCTTTGCTAAGTTAACTTGCCAACCACAGTCCTTATCTCACATAAAATATCACCTAGGGGGACAAGTAATCTTAAGATTCTTCTTATCTCTTGGTGTTATGTGATTTGATGTCTAAACTCAATTTAGCGCTATGGGGTATTTACATCTGTAAATGTAGATTCCTTCTTTTTTGGTCGAATATGCGGAGTTAATTACTGAGTAGTATGTATCTCTTTCTGTCAAATTTAGTTGTGGCATTGCTAAAGTCATAATTTATGAGGAAACTCCATATCCTCAATTTGATTTATGTCCTTTCTTTTCTCTCTCACTTTTCTTTTTTATGGGAACTTCTACAAATAAACCATAGAAGCTTTATGTGATCATAAGATTCTATTCATTCTCGAAATAGGAAACCGAGTAGACCTAGGAACCGGATCGAAAAAATAGGGTTAGTTCCAAAAAAGATTTCAGGATAAACAAGGTAAGGTCTTGGTTCCAAAAATAAAAAACTAATTATAACATGATCGAATTTAGGATCTAAGTCTAGACCTGATCACCAGCCCATGCTCACCCCTTTTGCAGTTTACCTCTCGTAGAGTGGACTACCTCCTATAACATACTTTAAACGAACTGGTTTGGATGTTTTTTCATTTGGAATTCCATAAGTGTCGGATATCTAGTTTAAACCCAAAATCGATTGTGCGATGAACGGGAAGTTGAAACTCGCGAACAATCACCACTTTCGATTGCGCTAACAATCTCGTGGATGAGGCCCTCTGCACTCTTGATTTTTGGATCACAGTAGCGAGAACAAAACTGAGAAAACTCCTTTTTCTCGCCTCTTGTCACCTTGCACGCTCTTGAAGAGAGAGGAGAGAGAGAGAACGCGCACACAAGGGAAAACTGTTTCTCCTCTCTCGCTATAAAACAAAAGGGCAAAGACCCCCTAATAAAGGGTCAAGTGGTCAGCAACTTGGATAACAAGTTGCTGATAATAATTAATTTGTGTAATCTCATGTGTGCAAAGGGCATATCCACATGTATTCATTTTGGACGAACGCGTACATCACATGCATGTACATTCGTGATTAAAAAAAATAAGAATTAAATTAAATCTCATTTAATTTAATTTCGATTTCACTAATTCGATAGTTGTAATTACAAACATATTTGCAACATCGTCTTTCACATTCAACGTCATCATGTATTGATTAAGGTATATGACATCTTTAAGTTCATAATTGAGCTGACAATAAGATGTGTACTAATACATTAATACTTCCAAGAAAATTTATTGTCCTCAATCAACCTCCAGATCCTACAAGCCATGAGTGATATCTAGTAATATGTCATAGCTACCCAGACAGTATGAATGTCTTAAAAAATATAATGAACCTATGAATTTTAACTATAGTATAATTCAATCTCTCTATCTTCCTATGTCTTGATTGAACAAAGGCCGTGGAATATCTGTCAAGTCATCAATTTGATCATATGCATAAACCTAATTGACATGCATTTATACGAAGCATGAACCTTTCATTCTTGATTACAACGTTAGCCGAGAATTTCGATGTAATGTCACAATTAAATCGTATAAGACATCAACCTTGCCTATAACAAGAAGACAGCTATGGAATATTTGTCAAGTCACCAATTTGATCATATGCATAAATATAATTAACATGCATTTATACGAAGGATGAACCTTTAATTCTTGATTACAACCTCAGCCGAGAATTTTGATGTAATGTCACAATTAGATCGTATAAGACGTCAACCTTGCCTATAACAAGAAGACAGATTTCATTTTGTGCACACGTGTGACTTTGTATGTGAACGAACTATGACCATCAATTACAGAGAAGGATTTATGAACCGGCAATATACACACTTGTGAACCATAGCCATCCAACATCAAGTCAACATTGTATCTTAGGTTTAAGGATTATTTATTCAAGATCAAAACATGAATGATTAGACATTGATCATGCTCGAAGCTTCCATGTTGCTAATTATTCAATGCGTGTTGCGTTTAATGAATTTGTCTGGTACAATCACCTGTATTCTAACTTAGGTATCATAATACTAAATGACTTGTGATTCATCATTTCCTTAAATGTTCAATACTTAATGATGAAACTAAGAACACACCGGTATTTATCCACTTAATGATCCATCAATCGAAACAGTTTAAAGATTTAACCTCACTGTGAACCTATCAAATATATTCTTAACGTCTCAACAATCGATCACAACTGATCTTATGAAATCATTGCTCTAAATAACACGACAAATGAATCATTAATTAAATATAAAATTAAAAATATAACTAAAATCTCTAACATGTAATTATTACATAATTACTTTAGAGCATACATCTAACACACTTGCCATCAGCCAATATCGTTCTTGATGATGATGGTGACCACATCAAGAGCTTATTTTAAAAGTTAAATTTAAACCAAACAACATTATTTAAACCATGCCATCGCCATGAAAAAAAATCAAAATATTAAAAAACACGTCATTTTCATTAGCCAAACTAGTATCGCTTCTTTTCTTCCACTTGTTTCCTATTGTTTTCTTGATGTTTATTTTGAGAAATTTTTAATTTACAACCTCGTACAAAAGAAATTTGCTTTCCGGGTTAATTTTGACTCGTGTTTCAATACTTTTTATTAACAAGATCAACAAATAAGAAGACTAATCATTATTTACTGAAGCAGGGGGCTTAGCACTGGAAAACTCCAAGTTCTTCAAACATTACAAAACAGTGACCCCCACCGGATTTACAAGTTCCACAGGGTGTGGGGGTCACAATAAGGCAAAAGGCATATTATTTCATAACCAGCAAGCAAGACAAAGCTTTGCCGGACGATCTTTGTATAGCTCTCTCAAAAAACTTTCAGATGCTGTCTTCATTCATCCATCTCATCATCATCTTCGATCTCTTCAATCTTCATCTTCTTCACCGCCTGCGCAGCATCGCTTCTCGGAGGCCCATTCGGAATTTCGATCAGCAGGTCCGACTTCTGCCCGGTGGCGGCATCCACAAAGCCTCCGTTCTTCTCCACGCGGTACGCAAGATCTTGCCCGTTGGGCCCCGCGTCAATGTAGACGGTCGAGTTCTCGTCTATCTCCTCCCTCAAGAGCATTCTCGAGAGCTCAGTCACCACCTTCTTCTCAAGCCATCTTCGGATTGGCCGAGCACCGAAAACCTGTAATGGGAATGATGCAAGTCAGCAAATATGTGATTCCGGATTAAGCAAAGCAGAGAACGAGACAACTATGTAGATTGAAAACCTACCGGATCATAACTCTCTGCTAGGACAAAGTCCAAAGCCGCATCGGTCACAGCCAAAGCAATGCCTCTTTCAGCCAATCTACTTGCAACATCCTTCATTTGGAGTCTCGCTACCTTCCTCAATTGTTCATGCGAGAGAGGATCAAACACTACAATCTCATCGAGCCGATTCAGCAACTCAGGCCTAAAGTGCTTCCTCACCTGTTCCATCGAAAAGATATGTCAGCATTCTCATTATAATCTGCGGAAAAAATTATAGATCGCTCGAGTGGAAACTGATGCCTCACCTCCTGCATGACTCGATCACGGGCAACTTGCATCGAGCATTTGCCCATCAGCCCCGATAGAAGGTGCTCTGCTCCAAGGTTCGAGGTCATGATGATCACCGTGTTCCTAAAGTCAACGGTTCGGCCTTGGCCATCAGTTAATCTGCCATCGTCAAGAACCTGGAGGAGTGTATTGAAAACAGCTATGTGGGCTTTCTCCACTTCATCGAACAGCACAACACTGTAGGGCCTCCTCCTCACAGCTTCGGTTAGTTGCCCACCTTCTTCATGTCCAACATAACTGCATGTTACAACGGACAAGACCAGGATCAGACTTTGCCACAAACATTTGCAGCAAGCATGCTATACAAAGCGGAATCATGAAGTAAAATACTTACCCAGGAGGGGCACCGATTAATCTTGACACCGAATGCTGCTCCATATACTCTGACATATCAATCCGAATTAGAAGATTTTCATCGTCAAAGAGCTGCTCAGCAAGGGCCTTGGCAAGCTCCGTCTTGCCAACACCAGTCGGACCCAAGAATAAGAATGAGCCAGTTGGTTGTTGCGGTCTTCCCAATCCAGCTCTTGACCTCAATACAGCCTCTGCAACAGCGCTGACTGCTTGATCTTGCCCCACAACCCTATGATGCAGCCTCTCAGCCAGCCCGACTAACCTCTCTTTATCGTTCTGGCCGAGCCTTGTGACAGGAATGCCAGTCCAACGGCTCACAACCTCAGCAATATGGTCTGGTCCGACAGTCTCGGTCAACATTAAGTTCTCCTCGGTATTTCCTTCCAGCTGTGCAATGGCTGCTTCCACTTCTTGAATCGCACCATATCGCAGGTCTGCAGCTCTAGCCAGATCATATCTTCTTTCAGCCTCTTGCAATGCAAACAAAAGCTCCTCACGCTTCTGTTTAAGTCGCCTGATTTCATCAATCCTTTCTTTTTCCTTTCTATACTTCATCATCAATGGCTGAAGCTTATCCCTCAAGTCATCCAACTCTTTACGAACCTGCAAGTAAATGAGAAATGTTCGACAAATATTTAATGACAAATTTCGATAAGCAGATTAAGCATAAGAAACTTTCTCAGTGGATTTTTTTCACTTACCTCAATAAGGCGAGCTTTACTAGCTTTATCCTTCTCTTTTTCTAATGCATGAAGTTCAATTTCTAGTTGCATCCTTTTCCGCTCGAGATTATCAATCTCTTCTGGCTGGCTGTCTAGTTGAACTCTGACATTTGCACAAGCTTCGTCAACTAAATCAATCGCTTTGTCGGGTAGATGACGACCTGCATTGAAAAAAACCATAGGTAGTCATTTACCTTCGCAATATTCAGAGAACTTTGAAAAGTGCTAAATCGACTGTGTGAAAAGACTTACCAGTTATGTATCTACTGGACAGTTGCGCGGCAACGACGAGAGCCCGATCTTGAATTCGAACACCATGGTGCCCTTCGTATCTCTCCTTCAATCCTCTTAAGATACTTACAGTATCAGGCACGCTAGGCTCCGCCACATAGACCTGCTGGAACCTTCTTTCAAATGCAGCATCTTTCTCTACATATTTCCTGTATTCCTCTAGTGTCGTAGCGCCAATACATCGCAGCTGTCCCCTGGCAAGCATGGGCTTAAACAAATTGGCCGCATCCATGGATCCTTCGGTACGCCCGGCACCAAGAACAAGGTGAATTTCATCAATAAACAATATCACTTTCCTTCAGCCTCCTCGACCTCCTTCAAAACCGCCTTAAGTCGCTCCTCAAATTCTCCTCTATATTTCGCTCCAGCTACCAAAGCACCCATATCCAACGCAATAAGCCTAACATCCGAAAGGTTGCTAGGCACGTCGCCTTTCACTATTCTCTGGGCCAGACCTTCCACAACAGCAGTTTTGCCCACACCAGGCTCTCCAATAAGAACTGGATTGTTCTTAGTCCTCCTTGACAGGATCCTTACAACCCTTCTTATCTCCTCATCCCTCCCAATAACTGGGTCAAGTTTACCGGCCTGCTCCACTAAATCCCTTCCATACGTCTTCAATGCTTGGAAGGTAGAATCGCCGGAAGCACTCTCCACCTTCTTCCCTTCTTTCCCACGAAGCTTCTCGAGCTCTGATTTCACTCTTGCAGTAGCAACCCCAGCTTCCTTAAGTAGATCACCAATTTGTGAATCCTCAAGAAGGCCAATTATCAACTGATCAACAGCCAAGTGGCTGTCGCCACGAGACTTTTGGGCGGCTTGGGCACGCCTAATTGCTTTTATGAGGCTAGTGCTCGCAGGGATCTCATCAGGAGGCGGGCTCTGACAAGGAAGCTTCTTCAAAGCTTGGTTGAACACTCTCTCCGCTGCTTTCGCAGCTTCTTCACCCCCAACATTGCTGATGGCTTGGCTGAAAATTCCGGCTGGATCAGAGATTAGAGCCACGGCAAGATGCAGAGGAGTAAATTGCGCATGACCGGCGCTCATCGCCAGCTCATGGGCTCCGGCGAGAGCCTCATTTGTCTTGTGGGTGAACTTATCGGGATTCATAGTGCCTCCTTATACTGCACAGAGAGCAATTACAACTGTCAATCAATAGAGAACACCATTCACCATCGCTACTCATGCAAGCAACATTCACATTACGCAATCGGCAGTGTCGATCACCGACACCGATAACAAATTCTAGCAAACCATCTTAACCCAAAATCCCATTCCAATCATCATTACTGCAACTCTGTGTCTAAGAACCCCGTTCGTGATTTGCTATCCCAAAAACGCCAGACGCACGAAATCAATGAACATGCCACAAAACCTACACCGCCCAATCACGTAAAATCCTAAACAACAAAATACGCACTCAAAACTGAGAACAACGTCCTCAGGGTACAATCGCGGAAAGAAGGAACAGAGAGGAGAAGAAAACGCACCTCGAGAAAGGAAGAATAAGAAAGACTCGATCAGTAACCGCTCTCAGGCGCGAACACACGGATTCAAATGGGAAAGCTTCAACGAGTCGAGTCGAGTTTGACTTTGCTCTGCACCCGAATGTCGATCTGCTCCTTCAAGCTGCTTTGCTTGTTCTCGAAATTCTGTTCGGTGAGATTTTCTTGCGTTGTGTGAGTTAGAGAGACGAGAGGGCTCCGAGCGTATTTGTAAGTAGGCAGAAGAGAGACGAGAAACGTCTGGAATCTACGGCCCAGGTGGCGCTAGAAACTACTGGATTCTCCTTCCGCCACTCGCTCGCTTTCCCCTTACACGTCGGACTACGCGCGAGTCGCGGCGGTTGGTGGAAAGAGGCTCCTGGAGTCGACTCGAACATACGCCCCGCCACTCGCGGCCTTTTGGAGCGTGACCGGCACGTTCCCGACTACGCGTTCGGCTTAGGGTAGAAAATGCAAATCAGTTTTCCGGCCCTTTTTGGCCCAAAAATAGCTGCCTACTTCCCTAAACCAAATGTCAAGGTTCAGTTCCAAATTTACGCTAATTATATTCCACTAAAAAAATCTCAACGCGTTCGGCTTAGGGTAGAAAGCAAATACTTCCGTTTTTGGCCAAAATAGGCCTACTTCCCTAAACCAAATGTCAACTTGAGGTTCAGTTCCAAATTTACCTGAATTATATTTTTGTCTAAAAAAATCTCAACTTTTTACGTCCAATCACAAGTCCGCCCTGAAATTTTTTGTCTAAAAAAAAATCCTAAGCTGTTCAGCCCCAAATCTACCTTGAACATTCACTCGTTTTTACTCTAATCTCAAATTTTTCCTCATTAGCCATTTGTTAAAAAGTCATTGTTAAAATCATCCCTAATTTTCATATCTCGGAACGATTTCATTTTGGAGAATTTCAAAAATGAGATTTGTTATCCGCATTAGTTTGTACCTATCATCCAATTTCTTTACTAATATGGATCTTTTATCGACATGAAGATGTCACGTCAATTTCGAACTATACCACGAGTTAAATTTGAGTATAGATTTAAAGTTTGTGACTTTTTCTTGGATAAATTGGGACAAATTTGAGAATAAACCTAAAGTTTCAGATTTTTTCTGAGACAAATCGAGATCAATTTGAAACTAGACCTAAAATTTGAAAGTTTCAATTGGAGTTAAGGTTGACCACTTTTTTTCTTTAACTAAAAAAAACTTGGGGTAAATTTAAAACTGGACACTAAGTTGAATGTTTTATGGGGATTAGGCCGCCAAAAATATTGAAAATTCCACTCCTTTCATGGTTGACAAAAATGCAACAGGACTGATTCTTTCATCCTGCGTGAGTTATATGGATTTATGGAAAGATCAATTCAATTTGTGCTTTTTCTTTTTTACCCTTTTCATTTTAAGAAAACTTAAATTGAATTCTCCCTGGTTAAAAAAACACAGCTTTCCGTCCTTATGCCGAGAGAAAAAAACTTGGCTAACTTTCTCATTTTATTCAAATACAAGTTCAATCGATTATTGGTTTTTGAGATGGGCCACCAAGCACAGACAGCCCGAAACCCACTGCTCCTGCCTGTTGCCGGGCTTATCAAATGATGTCCAGTGCCTGCCTTCCCTTTTTCTATTCTCATATTCCATCCTCCACTAAGATTCTAACACGTGTAGAACAGAATATTATATTAGCACCCTCTCATTAAAAATCAACAAGTTACGTAATTATCTTGACATGATGTCCGAGCAAGATCAACTGCCTGAATAAAGCCCTAAAGCATTTGAGATAAGCACGTGCCAGTGCAACGCACCTCCACATCATTAGAAAAGAAGTGACTAAATCTTAAAATTGTTCCTCGGGACAGCCAGAGAACACCAACCCCCGGAGGCAGTAAATACTGCGGTGGTGCCAATTTTTACCATGAGACTTTGCTGAAGATAAAATACCCGAGTTCATTGTCCACTCATTCCTCTTCAGAATCATAAACAACCGCCATCCGACGATGGGGTGCGGCCTTCCGTGGCGGAGACTCCTCATCTGACTCGATCTCCTTGCGCTTGTAACCGGAGCCGTAATCTCTCCCTTTTCGCTTTGGCTCCTGAATGGGGGCGTCATAAGCACAAAATAAGATTTCAGAGCAAGAGATACTTCATTATGGTAGTCAAACTAGCAAGGGGATTCAAGAAAGTGTTTCCAATTTCAACAGCATAAGCTCTTAATTCCAACCACCGCTCCGCATGGAGAAACATTTGAAAGAGGCTGCGTGTAGTTGATAAACATGAGAAAATCCATAAGTAATGAAGACCTCATACCTCCACTTCTTCCTCCTCCTCTGATGCTCCATTAACTTCAGCTTCATCTTCCTCAGGTTCGGCTTCTTCCTCCTCATCCTCCTCGTATTCTTCTACAGGAACTTCAGCTCTCCTGCGAGGGGGAGACCTCTCATCCTCCTCTGCATAACTTTCATACTCAGACTCTTCTCGTTCACTCTCGGAGAACTCCGCTGGGCGCCTTGACGATTTCACAGGAGGAGCGGAAGACTTGCGAGGGGCTTCTTTTTGTCCCTGGAGAGTTCATTTCATGTGGGTAATCATATAAGGATACACAAGTAAATCTAGAAGCACAAAAGCACAAAACTCCTATAAGGATGACAAACCTTCTTAGCACTCATTATGCGTCTCTCTGCCTGAGCTTCCAATTCAAGGTCATCCTCAAAGCGACGGCGGGATCGACGAGAGTCGTAATAATCTGTTTCTTCATCCTGATTGAGCGAAATATTTAAGTCTCCTAAATCAGATTCAAATAGATGAAAGCCTAGTACACAGGCAAACTAAGGCTCTGGCCCTATGTTAATTTTCAGCAGTACAATTGAGAGAGTCCAATTGGATTGAAAAGATGCTGGGAGATGAATATGGCCCTTTATTAGTTTTCCACTTTTAAACTATTAAGAGAATAAAATAATGGCCCTTACCAAAAAAAAGAGAATAAAATAATGGCAGTTCAGACATCAATAAGTCCTCTGTCAAATTACCAGTTTAACATCAACAAAGCAGCAAGGTGATGCACCCCAAAGAAGAAAAAACAAATACAACTAGCAAGTACCAAAAGTACACACCTCGTCGAGAGCATCCTCTAAGAAGCCAGGCGAAAGCTGGCGCCTCCGGTCCACAGCTGGGGCATACTTCTTATTCACCTTTTCCTTCTTCCGATTAAGAAGTACATTAGCTCTGATACTTTGATTTGCAGCCTGCGATAGAGAGAAGTCAAATGAAGACTTTATCCCTCACAACAGAAAGGTATCAATGGTTCAACCAGTTACCTTTTCTTTCTCCTCCTTTTCTCTCTCGGGATCAATGGCAGTTATGCAATTTTTAACCTTATAGACCTTCTTATGACGTGAGTCAACAAGAGCAGTCAATAATCGGTGAGAATTTGATGTTAATGAAGATGGCATGAATCTCATCTTTCTCAAAATTCTTCCTTGTGATTGAAGAAATCCCTGAGGCCATTGCACAAGAAATTGCACCGATTAGTCTTCAAGAGATTGACTCACCAAAAATAAGAACATGAAACGCATTGAAGATACATGATCAGGAATATTATAGAAACGTGAACTTCTATGAAAGTCCCAAGGATTGACAATTACACAATAAACCATCTCACAGTTCAACCTCAAAGCTGAACATTAGACTGGTTCGTCGGCAGAACAGCAAGCCAACTGCCAAGCACGACACGGACAATCAAGTTGAAAATTTAATGTTAAAGCTGAAAATCAGTAGCATGGTGTTTGGTAAGAACTTGACTACCAATGACCCTCAGGTACTCGAACACTGTATTCTCTTACGCCGTTCATTAATTTACAGGTATACATTCACTATTGACATACACTTGGGATAATCAAGCTTTAAGACTGTCAACAGCAGGAAAAATTTCCATCCAAGCAATATCTGAATATGCAATATACAAATCCAAATGTTCTGTTTGGGAGTGTGGGGGTGGATTGAGTGGGGATGGAAAGTAATATCAAATTTCCCTCCCTTCTCCTAGAAAGCACCGACACTCTCCAGGAGCCTACGTATCGTATCATGTCGTGCCCGGATTCTCAATTTTTTGAGAAATGACGTGTCGTGTCGTGTCACGTCGCGTGTTGGTGTCGATGCTACTTAGCCATTCTCTATCACAAAATTTTAGATTCTTCTTCATTTTCCACCCAAATTTTCATCACCCCCATTTTCTCTGTCTCCCAAACAGTGGGAAAGGGCCCATGCTTTTCTTTGAAAAAGGGTTGTCAGGCAGCGTAGAAGACAGGAAAGGGATGCTTCCCCCATGACCAAAAAGGTTAAATATTAAAACATGATTGATCCATAGGTTTATTCAGTTTGGACTGTTACCAAACAAGCCATAAGCTTTTCAGGAAAGAATCTAAATGACAATTGGCAAACAAATAGAAGGCTTTCAAAATGATGTACAATAACCATATATAAAGGGATAGAGTCAACAGTAAAAAAGTAGAGAGTCAATGGAGTTCCTTCAAGGAAAATACAGCGCATCACATTAGAATTTTGAAGATACTCTGCCCCATGGTCCTTGTGACAATCAATAAAGCCATCAATATGAAGGAAAAAAATATAGAACATAATTTCTCAGGCTAAATATATACATTTGGGTCATCATTGCCCAACTTAACCTTGTCAGCCACATACTGTTGGAGCCCACACCAAGATATAAGATGCCTTGCTGATACTCCCTCTACTACTGCGGTTAATTTCTTATAATCCAAATCAAAGATGTTTTCCTGCTTTCAATTCTTTTCGGAACTCATGTCTAAACACTGACGCACACCAAGAACACAACTGACAGCAGCGGAAGAGGTCGTACATTTTGAAAAACGGTCACACAGGTAACATCAACTCAATCACTTCAAAGAAATCTTAAATATTTATTCGTCCAGAAAAGAAAACCATCAAAGTTCGAAACAATCTTATTTTCCCAGATCATAAAGTCATCAGAAGTCACCTTTCCATGCCTCAGGAAAAGATGTGATTGGTCATGTTGCGCATTTTGCACTGATATGTCAAGAACTTCATTTCCTATCAATAACTGTAAGCTGTCATCTGACCATCGCACATAGCGAGCATTGCTTTCATACTGCACGTGAAAATAAATAACGAGATTTGAGAATATGCTGACACATTGAATATCCATGTTTTCTTTTGAAAATCGAATTGTAGTAGAAAATATTAATGGAATTCAGAATCAAAGCAAAACTCTCAATGGACAAAAGACAAAGATCTTAGCAGTGCTAGAATTGGTAGATTTGTACTTTCCACTGATAAATGATTACATTTTTTAAACTCTTAACCGTTCCAACACATAATGCAAAGTACACAGAGGTCGAAGCAATTACGTAACTATGGATCTCACAACTCAACGCTGTCAGCCTTTACCACTAAGTAGAAGGATAAGTGGTGAAGCGTATCTTCAATTGCATCTTTACTCTCCAACATTTATCTGTTCAATGGTCCAGGTAAACTTAATTTACATGATGTCTGGTCTACATTGATCTAAATTATATCCAAAAAGGCCTATGCATCATTTCACTATGCATAGAGGATGCCTGATCTGAACCCTTCAAAGCACAACAACATGTCCATCAAAATGGAACTTCCATTTTCAGAAAGTTGCATCGCAGTCAACTCCATGCATTTAACAGAATCCATGTGAGATAAAAAGTGGCAGCCAAACCTTACGGACAGCCAAAATGACAATATAAACAGGCAATGTCTCATAAGGCCACATTTTAACTGCATTTAAGCATGATTTTAAAAGCTTTTTGCCTATTCTTACTATGAGATCCTCAATTCAACTACTACATTCCACCAACATGATGAATCTAATATCTTGATGCCGTGCCTCAGTTGCATCTAAACAGGAGCAAATCAAATGGGACTGAAGCTACCATCTTTTACAACTTGATAGAACTTTGAAAATTGCTGTCAATGATATCCACATATAACTTTCTAAAAATAACAGAATCTAGCCAAAACATAATGACATTATGTCGAATATTTCCACACACATCCGCAAAGGCGTTCCTCCGAGGGCATGCCATGTTTTCGCCATTATATCCACAACTAACCAAAATAATGAACAAACATTGATGAAAGGGATTGTGCACTCACAGATGTAGTGCCATTTGGATTTCTAACTGTTCTCCAACGCACAATGTTATTTTCCAAGCGAAGGGGTTTCTTAGATCCAGATTCATCTGTCACGAATGTATCCTCTTCAATGTATGTCTTCGGATCAAAAGGTTTAGGATCGATGCCCATGATATTAGACACTTTGATCATATTCATCTGAAAATAAAAACACACAAAGTATCAATCTACAGATGCCCAAAATATGTATACAAATAAGCAGCAAATGGTAAAGCATACTATTTATCATATTTGTAAGCAGCACCAAGCTTCCTCTAAGAGGGAACAACACATCAAGCAGCTTGTAGCTTCCAAGACAAATAAAATTAAAGCAGTGATGCTCAAATTTATGCTCATTCCCCTGATCCTCAATGGATAAGTACCATTCACAACAAGAAGAGTGGGTCCATCAACATTCTGGCAAATTATGTAACTACAGATCTGCAAGAAGCAACCTCAATGTAAATTTTTTTTTTTATCGATCACTATCTGCTGCTTCCCACACTCATAAGGATGGCACATGAAAGTGGACCCACCTACCATTTGATGCAACTGACTCTTTGATTCAATGAGCCTGTTGCTTATCGGATGCTAGATAAAAAAATTACTTAAGAGGGATAAACCTTCTCCGGATGAGCCGGTGGTGGGCGTAAAGGAATCTCTAGCACCAAAGGGGACCAAGGGGCTTCTCCTTCACTTTAGTATCAATATTGTCCTCTTCCGACTCATATCTAGCATCTTCATCAGGTACCATGTCTTCCGGCCTGAGACCCCTCCCATAGCTCTCATCTTCCATTGGTGACCTCTATGATGAAGGGCGAAATAATCAGCCCACAAGCCATGGGAAAGAAGCATGTATGTTTAACAGCAAAGGATAAAGCTTGGAAACCAAAATACTCACATTTGTGTCCTCAATCTCATTTTGGACAACATAGCCTGCCTCCTCTTCATCATCAGAATCACCAAACACATCACGTATCTCTGGGCCGAACTAGCAGGGAGATTTTCATCCTTGTCCTCACCTGGCTGCTTACTGAATTAATTGAAATTGCGATGAAGCTTAGTGTGGATTATCATAACCACAATTTACATGAAAAAAAATAATAGGAAAATTTTTGCACTTCTAATTCTGTAAAGCAAGCTCACGGGAAAAATAGTAAAATCCTGCAAAAGATGGGAGGACACTCCTACTTCAAGCAGAAATATGCCAGAAACGATCTTCAACACATGAAAAAGGGGGAGAAAAAAAGAGCCGAACGAGAGACAAAATCTTGATCAGAAAATAGGGGACTAGGTAGTGCTAAACATGAACCTTCATATCCATGATCAAGTAAAAGGTGGAGCAGCAGAACCCTCTGGTTTGAAGCATGAGAGTAACTAATATCCTCGGAAATATTAACAGGAATTTTCCCTTTGCTGCCTCCTTACTTGATGAAAAAAGCTCAAAAGTGAAAGACAATGCATTTTCTTATGGTAATATTAACATTCTCTCTGACTAACGGAGGAAAAAGAGGGTTGCATGATTAGGAGGATCTGCAAATATAGTGATTGTTCAAGAAAGAAGAAGGAACCCAATTACCTCGGACTTCTGGCTTGATCAACTCCTTCATCATCATCGTCAAGATAATGATGTTCCTCGGACCTCTCCGATGCACTTTCAATTACATCCCTTCTCCTGCTTGTCACCACTCTCTGACCGTATTCTTCCTTCTCGTCACTGTCTGTCTCCTTCCTTCCACTTTCTTCCCTCTCACCAACTATAACTTCCTCCGAAGTTTGATCTCTCTCACCTTCACTTTCTGCCAGATGAGGATCAACATCAAGCGGTTCACCTTCACTCTCCACATCAACCTCTCCATGGCCCTCGATATCAATTTCTCCCTCACCTTCAGGCTCAAGCCCTGCGTCTGCCTCATCCTACAAACATTGTCACAGCGAGAGTTGATATATACATGCAGTACTAAGACTAAAGCTTTCAGAAACTAGTTTTCAATTCTTTCATTAACGCATGACATGCAGATGATTAGTAGCTGAAATAACTTCCTGATACCCTCGCTTGTAATCAACCAAAGGTCTCCCAGTGCATTTACACGATACGAAAACAAACAACTACACTCCTTGTTCTTGACCGTCCACTCTTACCTCTTCGGAACCCTTGCTTTTTATGTTTATTCATTACCTTCTCTGTCTCCTTGCACGGTTACAATGTTCCAATTACAAAGACCATACATTGAACAAGCGACCAGAGCATGACTGCCCTAGCGCGCCCTCGCTCGTATTACACCGCAACTCACATAATCTTTGAACCACACGTCGCGTCACCAGAGCCACGGCTGAATCGAAACTAGCTGGTACGCAATAAACTCAAAACCCTAAGGACCTCCAAAAAGAAAAGAAACCAATGCACGAGAACAGCAAGCAAGTCTTCCAAATCGCAGCCGCGACGACGGATCGCCGAAGGCTCGGGTAGAACATTCAATCCCGTCCCAATTCTCGCGAACAAGCGCGAATTGCGTGACTGGAGACAGAAGATGCGAGAGAAATTGATCGACTTACGGAGAGGAAATCCGGTTCCGGTGGCTGAGGGTTCGATTCGTGCTCGGAATCGATCTCTTCCTCCTCCTCCTCCTCCTCGGATTGATCGCGAAAGGTTTTTGCATCATCTGATGCCTCTTCTCTTCGCCACCCATCTCTTCTCCACTGGCGAGAAGTGACGCAGCTCGCTGCCGCTCAAATCAACCTTCCAATCACCGACGTTAGGGGACGAAGCAAAAGGATGTCGAATTGCGTATTTATATCTATCTATTTAGAGAAAACTGACAAATATCTCAATTTTTATTTCTATCTTTCGAATATACTAAGCCCAACCAGAGAATTGTATACCACTTTCTGCTTCTTCTAATACATTTAATTAAAAAAAAACAATTAACTGCACCCCTTAATTACTCTTCCTTCTTTTTCCCATACATACCTATTACATAATTAATTAAAAATTTAATATCATGAAAAGTCACAAGTTAATATGCCTATAATAATTTTTTTTACTTAGTGGCAAATTTACTACCAAAACTATAAAACTGATACTCGTTGTGACAAATTTACCCTTCGTAAATTTTTATTCAAATTTAGTTAAATACTCGGGACAATTGACAGGATTTACCAATTTGGGATTTTTATCTTCGTTTATCATGGATATATTCTTTTGAGGTTTTTCGTGATATTAATTCAATTTACAGGAAATTAACAAAAGTAAACTTATCACATGTGTACCAGTTTAAGATTTTTTTAGTAACAAAATTAATTTTTGGTAAATTTATCACAAGTACACTAGTTTGAAATTTTTGATGATCAAAAAATCAGTTTGAGGTAAATTTATCACGTGTTTATCGATTTGAGTTTTCATGGTATTTATTAACCTTAATTAAAAACCAGCTCACCTTCTTTTCTTAAAGGGAAAAAATTACCAAAAACCCTAAATTGTGTTTGTTATTATATATTTACCCCAAACTTTTTTATGATATAAAAAACTCCAAATTGCACCCTTATGGCACATTTATGTAAACTTTTTTTTTTATGACATCAAAAGCCCCAAACTTGTACTCAACACATTTACCCCTAAATTAGTTTTTGGTGGCATAAAAAAAATTGGGATAAGAGTATTACATTGGTACAAGTTGGGTAAATATATCACATGAGTACAAGTTGGAGTTTCTCGTCACGAAAAAAAAATTTTTGAGTAAATATGTAGCGAGTATTGTTTAAGATTTTGTCGGCATTTTTCTTTCTTACATTAGTCTTGTATTATTTCTTTTGTATCCAATTCCGTCGACAGAAGTTTAACTCCCCGGGCATACCCATAACCTCATGAAAAAATCACTACTTTGTATCTTTTATTATTCCTTATTTATATGTTTATTTTGAGCACCTTGATTTTTTTTTTTTTGGATTTGATTGATATTGAAATCATATACGACTACTTAATTCTATTTCCCATATTCCAAAATTCCCCTTACTAGCTAAATAAGAGCAAAGTGATAGCGATTTTTTTTTTTTTGTTCTTTGGAGAGGAAAAGTATTTGGAATAAGTTGACTACTTTTGGAAATATAAAAAACTATCCATTTATACCAGGAGAACCAAGTAAATAGGTGAGGGTAAACATGTAAATTTTAATATTCCAAAAAAGTCTTTCATTCGAATCGCAGAGCGCACTTCTAATTTTATGTAATCCAACGAGGAATTAATTACTAGCAAACCATATCCCATCGCAACATCTTTCCCATGACAAGGCCGAGTTCCCTTGCTCGAGTAATATGTTATGTCCGATCTCTAGCTTATTTCTGTAGACGAAGGTAAATTACACTTTCTTCTAGATCCTCGTTATTAAAATTGAAAAGACGGAATTCTTGAGTAATTTAAGTATTCACAACAGAACGAGTAAGCTTCGTACGTAACACAAGGTAATTTCTCAACTCTTACGGATGCACACACATTGCAGTGCCTTGTAGACAAAAGAAACAATCTCAAACTATAAGATAAATTACATAATAAACAGTTTTGGCGAGAGTTGACTATTACTGCTCGATGTATATTTTCTCGATCAAATTTATCGTATTATATGCCGTTCGTACGGGAAGGAGAAAATCTCACGGAACCTGTTCTAATTTTAAGAAGAAAAAAAAAAGCGAATAAATTGATATTCAATTGGTTTTTAGTTCAGCTTGGTTCGCATGACGCATGGCCCTTGCGTGGGGCTCGTGAAAGTGGCCTATTCATCTCTTGAGGATGGGCAATCCGTCTCCCCTGTCCTCCGCACCATACATTATTTCGTAATGGTCGTTAGAGCTTGTAATTTATTAAATCGCCTTTCAAACTTATAGGATATTATAGATTCAAATCTTTTCGCCGTCGATGATGACGGACCGAAAATCATGCGCTTTTTAATCGTTCGCCGACAAAAAATTCCAATATAGAGTGCGTCATGGAATGCTTAATGAAAAGTTGTTCTTGTCTTTTA
>JAGVVM010001622.1:0-37107 GCA_019149425.1 Psidium friedrichsthalianum
ACATTACTCAAGACAACCCATAAACAGCTTTCTAGTGTTGGTATGGCTAGGAAAACCCCGATGGATGTGCTTAGTTCACCAAGCTACATGGTGGATAGATCTCCATAGATTGGGGCTGAATGTTCGACTCCCAAAGAAGTGGTCAAGCAACATTGTTGATTATTCTATTTTAATTTGATTGCCCATGTTATGTTTGAGTGAGTAATGGTAAGCTTAATTGGAGGGCATGAAAGTGCATATTCTTATGATATGTACAAGGTGAGTAGAGCTACTGGTTGTGGTGCTCGCAATTTAATTCACTTGTTATTAGCAAATAAGTTACATTTGAAAGTCTTCAATACCTTTGGTAGGAGTGGTTTTAGTAATATTTATATAGATCTAGACAATGTCCAGCTTAAAGTGGACTTACATTTGGAAACTCCCGAGGTAGGGGTACTTGCATGGTAATTGGCATAGATTATGCTTTCAACAAGGTGGAGTCTAGAGCCAATGGTTGTTGTAGCTACTAAGTTGGACAAGGTTTGTGGTCGATCTCTTGTCGGACAAGGATATAATGGTGGCTTTTCTTTATATGGGGTGGAGGAATTGCATCTACGAATTCTTATGCAGTGGTTAAAGGTACAATTGGAGTTGGTGTTTGGATGATATTCAGGGGGTTGGACTTGAAAGATGTCCGTAGTGATTGAGCCTATGAGGGTTGTGGCAGAGTAGTAGCGAAGTCCAACTTCAAATAAAACAATCGTAACTTGGCTCAACCGTTGAGTCAAGGTGGAGATTGAAAATGCATCTTAAGTATAAAACCATATTAAAAACAAGAAACCATATCCAAATATGTTTTCTAATTTGAGTGGCTATTATGATTAGGTTTTCTATTTTCGATCCAAATCTTTTTTTGCATAGGAAGGGGTGTTCTCCCTGAAGTGCTTGCAAAAGAAGCTTTTGGTGTACAAGTTGATAAATCTTGTCATAAGATTTGTGAATGTTTACTAAGATGGAGACATTGTTTTGCGAGAAATTGAGGGTTAAACACTATGTAAGTTATTTGATATAATAGGGGTCAGACAACAATGAGAATATTTGAATGACTCAAGTGTGCTTGGAATATTCGCTTTATCGCTTGATCCATGTGGAATTATGTTCTCTCCCTACCGCCCAATGAAGCAAATTTGTCGGATTTATTTCATCGTTCTATTTATTTATTATTCGATTGCTTGTTCTTGGCAAATCCGCTCCATATTCGGGGTTTAGTCAAAAGTAAAACTCAAAGAAAGCCAAATTGACCGAGCAAAAGAATGAGCAAAGGTGACTAACCATAAGTTGTTTATACGATATTAATTAGTCTACAGATCATAGCACATCAAAGTTAGTATCGGTTAAAACATCAGAGTTTGCAGCTTCTTATGAGGGGAAGCATGAGAAGAGAGGAATATAGATTGTTTTCCTCTTGTTTCTCCACAACAAATAAGCAAGCTTCAACCCTAGAAAACCCCAGCAGAAAAACAAAGTGAAACTAAGAAGCATAGGAGAAAAAGATGCACACAAAGGACAACCTCACAGACGAGGCGTAGCACTATTTCTCCACGACAACAACATAGCCGCTTTCAACAGCATAGTCCATGAGTAAGCCCAGCTCATGCTCACCGATGCACATATCTCCGTTCTCATCGGCCCGGAGCAATGCACGGAAGGCCCGCCAAGCTGGTGCTGTCGCTCCAAGCTTTCGGAAAGCGCTGGTGAGCTCGCTCCAGCTGAGCCGCCCATCCCCATTGACATCAAAGCGCCCAAAGAACTCCTTCAAATTTTGGACCGTCTCGGCCTTCACGTTTTTGTGCCTCCAGAAAGCTATTCGACGTCCATGGCTACCCATGTGCTTCTAGCAATATGGGGTTTTCAGGAAAATATTTGAGACAGCCTCTTTTGTACGAAGAGTCGATATATAGAAGACGTCTTTTATTTTTGTTTCAGTGCAAGGAAGTAACAGAAGTTGGGTCTATATATAGTTAAGAACTTTGATCTTACTGTTTGGAAACTTTATTTGTATCTCTTGTGAGGGAAGAGTGCTTGTAGTTGAAGATAATGTGGTTGCCTTCGCTGGGCAGCCACGTATCTAGATGAGAATTTTTCACTTTTCGGATTGGTTCAGATTGGAACGAACAATGCCCATATCTTAGAAGATTCTCTGTGAGCTACAAACTCCATCTTTTACGAGTATTTGTTGTTACACAATGACATTGTATCGAGAAATGCGATGTAGATCCATTCGGCTAATTGTTCATGAGGGTCAATCATGATAGATTTTATTTTCTTGAAGTACAAGATCAACCCAATTATACCAAAGAGTTTTGTTTGGTCTACCGGCAGTGCAAAATATTTTCCAAAAGTCATGAACTTATCACACTTTTGCCAATTTAGAACTAAACCTTTTAATTTTGACAATGAATCATGAACATTTTTTTTTATGTTTTACCAATTGAGCTCATCTGGCCAATGTAATAAGATATCGCTAACATAAACGTCAAACATCCTACATGGCATGACCAATGTTGACATTTACAATTTTTAATGTCATTTTAATATTTTCTAATGTTTATTAATTTTTTAATTTTTCTTTTCATTTTCTTTTCTTTTCTTTTTTTCTTACAATGGCAAGCGAGGATCGTCAGGCCCTCACCGGCCATTGAACAAGGGCCACCAAGATGCCCCCCTTGCCTAGACCATCACGGCCTTGCCCACCTCGCCTAGATCCATGAGACCACGACCCTCGCCGGCCATAGTAAGGAAAAAAATGAAAAGAAAAGAAAAATCTAAAATTACTGAGATATTATTAAAAATTATCTACATTAGCGCTGATTATGTCACATAAGACGACCGACGTCCACTCCAGGAATTTCTAATCAAAATTGGTTGAATGGAATCAATTGGCAAAATATGAAAATACTTAAGACTCAATTGCAAAATTAAAAGTTTTAGGACTGGATTGGTAAATGTGCAATAAAATTTTTTTGACAATTTTCTCAAGGTACTCATGTAACCGAATTCATCCGTTTGTCATCCCTTCCATGGTAAATATGTCCAAAAAAAAATACACTAACAGTAGAGCTAATGATATCCATAGGATAGAAACTGAGACATGTATCTTCTCTATACTCCTGAAATACTTGATCTATTGTCTAGGAACGCATTCGCGACTCATCTACGTAAACATATATTACACCAAACCAGCAGAAATTGATGCCCTGGTTGTTTCCCATGGGGACTCCTAAAATGCAAGGATATGCTTCTGCTCTTCCGCTCTTCGCTCATATGTGTTGCATTTATTACGCGGAAATGCCAACAAGGCCTTGCAATTAAATGCCAATGCAAGAGAGAGCAAAAGAAAAATAATGAAGAACAAAGGACACCAAGGATTTAGCATAGATTCTCTTCTCTAGTGCCGGTAGCTTTATATATTGATAAATTAACTAGGGTTATCATCATACTGCCCACCTTCCGTGAAACTCGAATTTAGCCGTTGGGGTAATATACATAGACATCGATTTAAGTTGATAAAAAAAAAAAAGAAAGATGCATGCTGCCCAGAATAGAGAAACTTGCAAACCAGAAAGTTCAAGAAAGTCACCATGCAACAATTAGGGCCTGCATGGTAACCATTCTGGTTCTTTGATTCTGTTCCCCGGAACAGTAAAAAATGAGAATCCTGTTTGGTAATGTAAAATAATTTTAATTCTGATTCTTATTTTTTACTGTTCACGGGAACACTTTTAGTGCAAAAAAAAGAACAAAAAAAAAGTTGGTTCTTGTGAGAAAAACCACTTTTGATAAACTCTTCTCTGCAATAAAACACAAGACCAACGCCTCCCTCTTTCTCACTTCTCTCGACAAAATAACAGAGTCCCTTGTGGCTCTTGGCTCTCACTTTCACTTCCTTCCGTCCGCCGCTCCTGAGCTTCGCCGCCGCCGTCCGCCTCTTCGTAGCACGATTCCGGTGAGTTCGCACGACCCTATTTTTCCTCGTCTCCTTGTCGAGCTTGAGTTTGCACCCCTGTTTTTCCTCATCTGCTTGCACGGGCGAGCGTCGCCCTCGCCGATCTGGGTGAAGACAGCCCTAATCGGGCACGGGTGAGCATCGCACTCTCCAATTTGGGTGAGGGCTGCCCTAATCGGGCATGGGCAAGCTTCGCCCTTGCCGATCTGGATGATGGCCGTAGAAAAAAAAAATCAAATGAAGCAAGTGAAGTATTTCCCTCAAAGCATCTCTTTCTTTATAAGCTTTAAGTGCCTTTAAAGCATCAGCGCACCAGTGTTGCCGATCTGGTTCTGATGCACGAGACAATAGGGAAAGATCAATTGTCTGGCTTCATATATGTTTTCCAGCTCAGCACGAGAGCTTTTCATCTGAATTAACTTATTTAGATCCTTGTTCATATGATTTAGCACCTTATCTGTTTATACTGTTGGCGTTGGAGTTGCTTTGCTTCAGTATTTGTTGTGGGTTCTGTGCGGTGAAATGTGCGGTTCGCCCGGATTCTGGTTTCTGTTGCTTATACTTTTCACGGTTCCTTAATGTATAATAAACTGGATTTGCATCACTTCCTCAGGATCAAGCTCCAGTTGGCCTCTTCCTTATAGAAGATATAGTGTGCTCTGGTCATACAGCGTATATTTTGTTAATAGCTCACAAAACTATTTCTCAAGGATTTCTAGATAATTCAGGTGACCGGTAGGTGGAATATTGTGACGAGGAGTGCCAAGGGCATCTTCTCCTCCGTGACCATCCCTACGATAACAAGTTTCGTCTTTTCTAGATACTGAGGCTGACTTGGTTTATGAAGCTGCGCACTATTATGCCTTGTATGTTTCAGAATATGCTGGTAGTTTAACTGCTAAATCTTAGCTTACTAGGACGTGCATAGAGTTGGCACATTTGCTTGCATTAATCAGTAGTAAGGCGCCCATTAACTAGTGTTACTTTATGGGCATCATAACTTAAAACTGATCCTTGCATAATATGATCTTCAATGTTCAGGATACCAATAGTGACAGTTAATGTGGTCAGATGAGTCAAGAACTGAGCGAAAGGCTGTGCAGAAATTTACTTTACATTAATCAGTAACGGTGCCTTCTTGTTCAATTCAAAACTTTGAACAGAGCCATGCCTTCTAAAATATGTAAACATTTCAATTACAGTGACCACGGCTTGTATTGCTTCATTGCTTGGACAAGTTAGTGCACACACCACATCCAATATTTTCTTCATAAGCAACTTATTGTTTGTTTTAAGGGCCTTGCTTAATTTTTCACTTTTTCCTTCATTTTGCAATATTTTACGATCTGCGCGTTGGGCCAGATCAGCACTTTATCATTTCATATACTTGCAATGCGAATGGTTTTTGTATTGTCATATGATTAAAGGTAATGGTCCTTGACTGCATATTTCATTGACAACTTATTTGGATGCTTTTTTCATTAATGAGCATGTTTAGCAATTTAAAGACTTGAATTAGCCAAATTCAATATTATTGTCTCTATCTGGTGACCTATTTATGTGCTTCCTTAGTCTTGTGTAGCTTGAGGATAGTCAACAACTTTTCAACATGTGGGTTGGATCTTGTGTAGTTGTTCTCTGCTTGCTTTGATATTTTCAAATTTTGACTATGTTATGGTTGCGTATGGTAGCCAATGGCATCCGAGAAAGATACATTTAGTGCAAGATGGACCGACCGTTTGACCAACTTATTTATAAGTTTGATGGTAGAAGAGGTAAAAAAAGGAAATCGCACCTCTTGTACTTTCAACAAAGCAGGGTGGAATACCATACTAGCCGAATTCAATGCTTGGGCAGGCCAACAATATAAGCTAACATAGCTGAGGAACAAGATGAACAAATTGAGAAGACAGTTTGGTAGTTTTAAGAAGCTTCTGACACAATCCGGATTTGGTTGGGATAATGTAAATAAAACAGTTGTTGTCGATGATCCAAGTATATGGGAACATCACATCAAGGTATCATTTAACTTTTGATTATTTTGGGATCACTATGTGTGTGTGTGTGTGTGTGTGTGTGTGTGTGTGTGTGTGTGTGTGTGTGTGTGTGTGTGTAAGAGGTTTACTCATAAGTATGTCATTATTGTGAAAATTGCAGGATAATACTGAGTGGGCAAAATTCAAAAAGGATGGATTTCCTCAGTATTCCGAGCTATCCATTATATTTGGTGGTACATATGCTACTGGCGAGCAAGCATTAGGAAATGCAGAAGATTTGACGGAGTCAGAGGAACACCCCATTGATGCAGACGATGATTCAAACGACGTCGGTGAACACCCCATTGATCAGGGAGTCTTTACAAGTGGACAGCATAACTTGGATAGGACTCCAAATAGTAAGAGGAGAAGAAAGAGTAAAGCATGTGATATTTCCGATACATGTAAAGCCTTACAGGAGATGATTAAATCTAGGGCAAGTCAACAGAGTGAATCTGCTGCCACCTCACAAGTCACATCACCACCTGTAGACCCCTTCTCTATATCTGCTGTGATTAGTGTCCTACTTAGCATGCCTGAGGTGGATTCAGATCTTTACCACAAAGCACTGGAACGAGCAATGGATAGTGCAATATGGAGGGAGGCTTTCATCCAAACTCCAACTGAGATGAGAAACGGACTTCTTCAACGTCTTTAGTATATGTTGGAAAATGTATTAGGGATTGCATGGATTTCTATGTTTGGTTTCATTTAACTGTATGACTTATGTTATGATTTCATTTGGTTTTTTAAGATATTTATGTTAAGACTCTTTTATTTGTGTGGTGGTATGGGTACGGTGGATTGTGCGAGATTGTTATAATTGGTTTGCTTTCACTATACGACTTATGTTATTGGTTGTTATTGAGTTTTTATTCCTAGATATCTATATTAATGTTCTTGTATTTGTGTGATGGTATAGGTACTATGGAAGAGGGACAAAATAGTGAGTCTAATGGCCAAGTAGCACCTGTTGATCATTACTTGGATGAGGTTGATATTGACATAATAATAGGATGGCTGAGCATCGTTGTGATGGATATGTCCATGCATACAAAAGAACCTATTAGGGACAGTCAATTGTCAGGAGCTGAATGGGTAAGGGAGATTCTTTGTGGACATTCGGATCGAGTATATGAAGCCTTTAGGTTGGAGAGACATGTTTTTCTGAACCTATGTGATTTAATGAGGGCAAGAGGTTGGTTGAAAGATAGTCGTTATGTTAGGGTAGATGAACAAGTTGGGATATTCTTATCTTTGGTTAGCCATGGTAACTCTAATAGAGATTTATGTGAGAGATTCCAACGTTCAGGACAAACAATCAGCACGTATTTCAATAATGTGTTGAAAGCATTTCTCAAATTGGCAAAAGAGATTATTAGACCACCTTCATTTGATGATATCCCAGAAGAGATTCTTATGGATCGTAACCATAAACGCTACTTCAAGGTATGATTTTCATAACGTTGTTGCACCATCAAATATATGTAGTTGATAATCTTGTTTAACACTTTACTTTCATGAAATTGCAGGGTTGCGTAGGTGCTATTGATGGCACTCATATTAGTGCTTCTGTCCCCGTGTCGCAGCAAATCCCGTATAGAGGCAGGAAAGGGACTACCACTCAGAATGTACTGTGTGTTTGTTCATTTGATATGAAATTTACATTCGTGTATGCTGGGTGGGAAGGATCTGCCAACGATTGCCGAGTCCTTTCGGCAGCACTGGAGACTCCTCGGTTGCAATTTCCTCGACCACCACTAGGTATTTGCTTTATCCATAAGGAGTAATTTTCTTTATGATTGTATTGCAACCGCGTATCATAACAAATGTACATATACTTTATTGTAGGTAAATACTATGTGGTAGATTCTGGTTATGCAGCACTTCCAGGATTTTTAACTCCGTTTAAAGGTGAGCGGTATCATCTGAACGATTATAGGGGTAGAGGAAGACGACCTAGAACAGCAAGAGAATTGTTCAACCGTAGGCACTCTTCCCTAAGGAATGTCATTGAGAGGTCATTGGGGCATTGAAAAATCGCTTTTCCATTTTGAGACATATGCCTCCATTTACAGTTCAAAAGCAAGCACGTATTGTAATTGCATGTTGTGCTCTTCATAATTACATTTGTGACCAAGACAAGATGGATAGAAACTTTTCCCGATACAGTGATTCGGAGTACCCATGTGGACCTATACAAGAAGAGGTTGCAGATGATATATCTCATGAGGAGGCTAATGAGATGAACATGCTTAGGAAAAGTATTGCAAATCAAATGGCAAGGGATAACAATATGGATGAAATTCCATGACTTTGTATTTTTTATTTTTGTAATCTTGTTTTTAACTACTTTGCAAGATTTATGTTTAATGTAATCCTTTTTTTTGTAATCTTTTTTTTTGTGGAGGTTTCGTGATGTGTTCATGTCTGGTGAAGTTACAGGTTTGAATGACTTGAACAAAGAATACTACAGATTACATATGTTTATTATTCATCCTTTTTTTTTTTACAATTCTCATCGCCATGTCCAAGAGGTAAATAAGGAAGCAGTTTCACATGCTCAATTTATAAGCCAAACAGAGGGGTAGTTGTAGATGATGAAGGAAATCATATGGTTCAACTACCAGTTAAACACTACTTAGATACCTATCGTCTAAACTGATGTAATGGGAAATTATTGAAGGCAAAAACTTTTGCTCATCTATTATGGGTTGCTGTATGAATTCATAAAGTCCAGTTCATGGACAATCCATCTTACTAAAGATGACTCTGCTTATTACAAAGCAACTATTTAGGAATGTATAATGAATGATGCGGCCGTTACCCGACAAAAGTCCCAAAGAATTTTGTCACTTCCGTGGAGTAAACAAGAATTTTGCGGTGCAACCCGCATCCTTGCACATATAATAATAGTATCAGTTACCAAACTCCTAGCAAGAGAGAAAGAGAGTATACTCAAACACCAAAATCCATGGGAACAGAAATTTGTGTTTCATTTATGACATGCTAAAAAAGTGTATTTTGAATTATTTTAGTGTGCATTGAAAATAAGTCTTCAATTAGACTTAAATTAAAAAAATTGCAAGAGAAATTATTTTTGGGAATAGAAATTTTGTGCGTTACCAACGCGTTTCTGTTCCAGGAACAAAAATTTTGTGCGTTACCAAATGCGTTCTGATTCTTTAAAACTCATTCAAAAAACAGAATCAGAAAAAGTAATTTTAATCAAATCACTTTCTTGGAATAGAATCGTTGTCATGCAGGCCCTAAACCACTTCCTTCCTTTTGTGCGGCCACCACTCTTGTTGGAGGAGCCCACCCGCAGGTTCGCTTGAAGAGCAGAGGACAACTCAAAACCCCCCCAAGCTTTCAACGTGCGGTCCTGTCAAGAGGAGAGTAAAACCCATTAGTTCTCTCCTGCTCTTGTGCGGATACTGCTCAAGAAAAAGGACAGACCTAGGGATTCACCTTCTTCTCTTTCTCAAAAACACCCTTCGGCCCACGAAATAAATAGATAAAGAAAGTGAGACCATATTTCTGTCTTGCAGTGCCACTTTTGTTCGTCCAACTGCAGCAATTACCTGAGTCCACCTTTTAATTGAATTTTGCGGTCAAATTTGGTTTTATCCAACCGGATCGGGTTCCGTAATCAACTCAAACTTGAGATATAACACAACAATTCTTCACCTTACTCAACGTGTGAAACCAAATCATAGAGCTCATCATCCATACTAGCTCTCCCAACTCCCTCACTGGCGCTCACTCTTCCTAAACTTCAATTGGGCTCAATTAAAACTTGAGCTTTGCTAAAGGAATGGACTTAGTCATCATTTCTTTCGAGTTCTCCTTTGTCGCCTTCACAACAACCAATCCCTTTGCTAAGATATCTCGGATAAAATGGTAACTGATGTCAATATGCTTCGTTTGCTCATGATGAACCAAATTATATGCTAGATGTATCGCACATTGATTATCGCAATATATATCAATTTTTTTTCTATTCTAACTCAAAGTCTAAGAACAGACCTCTTGGTCATATCATCTCCTAAAGGCTAGTGCCATGTACTGTGTCTCAGTTGAAAACAAGGTAATGTGATCCTATAAAGAGGTTTTCCAACTAACTTCACCGCCTACAAGCACAAACACATATAAGCTGACCCTAAATTTTGAGGAGCACAATTCAGAGGACACGTCCATTGAGCGAGGAGAGAGGAGAGATTAAAAAGAAAATCGTGAGAAGAGGCCACACACAGATTATTCACGGCCACAATTTGGAGGCATGAGAGAGAGAAAAGTTGAGCGTGGAGAGAGGCTGATACCCGATTGGAGAGAATAAAAAGAAAAATGGTTTTGGGCGTCGACTTTGAAAAGAGATCTTCTGACCATGGTTCCTTTTATGGCTACTGCCTCCAACGGGCGCACGACCTTCATGGGTACTGGATGAGTGCACGGCACTGCATTGAGATCCCCGATAGACGGGGGCCCATAGCCATTCTCAATCCGTGACCCGCACCGCAACAACGACCATTTCCCTGCTGCTCTTTCTCTTTTGCAAGACGATCGAGATTTTTCCAGTGGACCAATCGCAGCCCGTCGTCCGCAGTTGCTTACACTTGACCTCAACACCGTGGCCTTGGAGGCCTCGTCGTGGGTTTCGCTGCTTCACACCTGCGGTGCACAGCCATCAAGGCACCGTCGAGGCCCGAGCTTCTGTTTTGTAGGTCAACTGAATCCCAAGGCAAGACCAAACATGACCATGCCATCATAGAGTACTGCTGGTTGAGTCCATTCGAGGTCTTGAGCGAAACTGTGAGCCCCAACTGCAAAGCCAGTCCCGTACCAAGGAGGATCTACTACGGTGAAGTCGTGCATGTCCCTTCCTCGCACACGTCTAGTTTTCCCACTCTGTTTTGTTACTACAGTGGTCCATTTGTCTTTGGTCAATCGTAGACCAGCCCCTGGTCTGGCTTGTCCTTTATTGCAATTTTCTTTGATAACTACTGTCGTCCACAGAAGCCACACCCGTTACTACTCTGCGTCGAGGAGTCCATGGACAGTTCGAGATCCCAAACCGATCTATTGCCGATTCAAATTTCGAAAGCTATAGTTGGAATAGGTAAGATCGTTTTCCGATTTGGTTTCAGTCAATTATTGCCTGTTTCGAATATCTAACGATAATACTTTGAGTCGCAGGTGATTGCTTAGGAAACCCCTCCCAAACCGTAACTTGCCACACAATCAAAAAAGTCCATCCATAAGATTGTAGATGAAATATTTGATTTGGCAAGGTTTTAAGTCCAATATGTTAATCTATAAGATTACGGATTAAAAATGGGACTTAGATATCACGAAACTATTCAAATTGATTGGCATATCATATCTTTCCTATCTTGAACTGATTTGATTGATTGTTATCATCTTTTAGAATATATCTATCACATGATACAATATTTTTGACGATTCTAAAAAGATGCATTCATCCATTGCCATGTTTAAATTAAAATTGCATTTTTTAAAAATAGAAATCATGTAGATAATTGAATATTTAATCACTCTTGTAAATATTCATATTAGATTGCATTTTTTAAAAAAAGAAGTTACACGTTTAAATGGAATTTTATGCTTAAAATAGTCTATCTTTAATACATTAGGGTTCTGGTTAGTTTAAGTCCTAGAATATGCAAGATAAACATCATTTTAGCATAGTTTTATTTTAGGTCATGAATTAATCCGAAAATCACAAAAGAAAATGGATCATTCTTGTCATGTCATTCTTACCATGTCATCGTTTGCCATGTCATATAGGTTGCATATTAGATTGCATCACATATAGAATTATATGATACAGGTTAATTAATTGATTCCAACATCTTGTAATCGATTTAATTAAACCATAGCATAAGCTTGCACATTAGTTTAATTTAAACTGCATGCAATCTAGGTTAGTCTTGCATTTAACAAATGTCATTGCATTTTTAGAATAATTCATGCATTGCATATAATTTAGTCTTTCATTATTTCATAAATCAAAAAATCCAAAAGGAAAAATTTTGTGACGCATGCTCCCTGTGATTATATTGATTTCTTGATGTTCATTTAATTGATTGTCCCCCCACATGATAACCTTTATTAGTAACTTAGGTTAAAATCAATTAATGTTTCCTTTTCAAATGATTTTCATGAAATTAAATGGTAATAAAATGGCGTTAGAGTAATCTAACATAATCAAGTCTTTGAACTCATTAATCTCTAGTTCGTAGGAGTAAAGTAATTCTCTCTATACTTTATTTAGATGTCTAATCAACTTACCATTAAATGATTAGTGGCGATCCCAAGTTAAATCTTCGCATGAAATTGAACCTAAATTATGATTTGGTAGAGTTTGGAGAACTCAAACTAGGTTAGTTAATTTAACTAATATAGTATCCACTAGCCTGAAATTAATTTTTAGATCACAATAGTTTGGTGACTTCGCTGAAGAATTGGTTAGAATTTCAAAATTTGAACATTAGCGGACTTAGGCCTAAAAATTTCATGAAATTGATTTTGATTGGCAACATGGACTCTAGGTAAGTCCCTAAATATAGTGTTACATGGTTTTGCAGGATACGAGTTATAAGGGGGAGTGTGTGGCTAACCCCTTGTTTTGTAGAATTTAGAGTTTGGGAATTATTTACTTAATTCTTGAACTTTGAAGCGGTGATTGCATACAAATTACTATGCAAGTTTTCGTTGCTTTAGCACTACACTGTACATTATCTGTGGTTGGACTTGGGCCACTAGTTTTAGGATGGTATCGAGATTGGATCCTAACGTTCACCATAAGATTGCGATGTGCAAGTTAGTCTAAACTCAATCCTGAATTTTTTTCAAAAAAAATGAGTTTTAAAAGTTAGAACTCATGTTCATTTATAAGTTTTAACTCAAGAAGCCGAAGTGAAAAGGCTCGGCTAATCCTAGTTATGTCATAAGATTATGAGTAATCTTGATTGTGTGTGCAAGATTGACACCTTGTCGTTCTTCTTTCACTTCAATTTGTTAAGCCTCAAAATAGTTAGAATAAGCTAACCTCACGAGCCATGTCCATGTCCATATGATTGGCATTTTATTTTCCACAGGTAAAGTAAGGTCTCTAACTTTATCTCATATTTATTTTATTTTCGGTCGGTCCATTATAGGAGTCAATCAAATTTGAAATTAATATCATGATCATTTTTCAAAAAAAAAATCAAATTGATGAGTCATTTTCAAATAAAAGAATGAAGAAAAATCCCTTCAGGAAATTTTGTGGATCAATAAAACTTTTTGTCACCTCTTTTCTTAATGTTCAATGGATAGAAGACTTTTTCTGAAAAATTCACCCTTGGAAATTCATTGTGATAAAAGAAGAAAACTTGTTGGGAAAATTTTTTCAAATGTCAAAAGAACTTTATTACATTTTTCGCAAGTTGTTAATGCGTAAGAAGATTTTTCCTGAAGAATTCACATTGTCTTTTCTAAGGAAAATATGTCCTGATTTCTATCTAAAAATGGAAGAACAAAATCAGATCAATTAAGTGAATCATGGACCAATCTCTCTTGAGTCACATACTCATTATTTCATCTACTTTTGTAGGAAATCACAAGTCGTTTGCATTCACCCATCCGCACATGGTTCAGGGCAAGAATGGCAAATCAATGGAGGATCAAATGAACCAATTCCTTGCCACTGTGCAAAAAATGTTGAAGCAAATGGAATTTGTCCAAACACCAGTTGAAAGTAAAAGACAACTGAGGAGAGCAAAATTGTTCTCATTGAGGATAACAATGTGCCAAATTTACTTGACAACTTGACCATTGGCATCATTACTGCATAACCTTTACAAGAAGTAGGCTCAGGCCCAAATTAATAAAATTCATTTCATGCGATCCCCTACTAGGGATATTTCCTACTCTCTAGGCGTCTAGGGTTTGCATTTCCATTCCTAGGTCATTGCTTATGTTGTATTCCCCACCTGTGGAATTTTTTGTAATTTCAATTCAATAAAATGTAATTGATTGACTTTATCAATAAAATTATAGAATTTCTACAAAAATTTTTGAGGGCATAATGGGTATACCATACTGGCCCGATGATGTTATTCAATTGATTGAAAAATTTATATCATCCATGGAGAATGCTAAGGGCTAGACTCAATTATAATTCCTCACTTTTTTTGGTTTTTCAAAAGAAAATGAATTTCAAAAAAAGGAATTTTTGAAAGAAAAATCGAAATCAAAATTTTCAAAAAAAAAAAGACGTGCATGCAATTTAGCCCCAATTGTCTTACTGGCTTGATCCACTAGATGTTTCAGGGGCAAGCATCGGCCCATGTATTAGACCATCAACCAGGCTAAGCTAATCCATGCTTCGCACATAACCAATCCTTTGATCGTGTCTCATCAGCTGGTGGAAAGCGAGACAAAGCCATAGTCGCCCGATCTCTAGAGTATCCCTACTTAGGCTTAACTAGTTCTGAAAATAACATTTTGTTTTCCTTCTTGCAAGTACCAAGCTAAGGGACAATGTTTTTGATTGCTACCATTGAAGCGAATCAATAATTGGAATCTACCAAATTTCACTCACTTCCCATTTTAAGATCACATTCGGCGATCCAGAATTGGCACTGAAGTGATTATTTTTTCAAAAAAAGTTGACATTTAAGTGATCATTTTTCAAAAAAATAAAGGCACTTGAGTGATCATTTTGAAAGTTTTGATACTGAAGTAATCATTTTTCAAAAAAAATTGGCCACCAAGTGATCATTTTGAAAGTTTTAGCACTAAAATGAGTGTTGTACATAAGTTTTGGCACTTGCAGTATACTTTAGCCAAGATTTTTTTTATGAGACAAAAGGTGGAATCTAAAGTTGAAGATATTTTTTTAAGATATTAGGCCCTACATTTTTTTGCACTATCGAACGTAGTGCAATGGCAATTGCGTTTCCAATATTTGAGCTTGCAAATGCATTGGAGGTTGCAAGCTTCAGTGATAATGGCATGATCTGAACCAGACAATACATCATTACATTGCTTAAACAAAAGATACACAACTCATCCGTTGACATCAAAACAAAAGGAATTACTTCCATGTATGAGCTTACATCAAAACATTTCCCCCTTCACACAGTACATAAACACAACTACAAGTCGTCAGTTCGATTGTTTAACCTAAAACATCACAACATGGGGAATTTTCCGCAATAGGCGAAAATTTAAACATCACTGACCCAAACCTAGCTCTTCATAGTTGAAAAACCACTTAGAGTGCACATAAAATTCATCACCATCCTTGAAATCACCAGCCCTCCCAGCAAAACCATCTCCCTAAATTTTTGGTCCCATGGGGGTCAGCTTCAAGGCCTCAGATTCTGCGTAATAACCCAGGAATGACTCAGAGCCTCGAGCACAAATAATGGATCAAACCAGCTGAAGAAACTGTAGGCATTGCCTTTCTGCAACATCCGGAGGAACAATGGAATAAACAAGGAGCCGCAATGTCTCATGGGTACCTTATATTTTGGCATGCTTAGAAACGCCACGCTAGATATCTTGTCGGTCGAGGAGGTTTTTGTGATGACCCTCTTCCCAAAAGGTAGAAATCTTCTCGTGTCATTTCTCTCTCTCCCCCTCTCAATTGTGTCTGCAAAACTCTAGCTGATTGACTTTATGTCCAAGTTGCATCAATGCAGATTTTAGTTCCCTTTTGAAAGGGTTAAGCTGAGGCACTTGAGTGAGACCCAACTTTTTTCGGGAATTCCTAATCGCCCTTCATTTGGCACCAAAAATGGCAGGTTAAACGTTCCCTTTTTCAACGACCAACGATATTTTAGCCGACGTGAAAAAGATTTCTACAGTTCATGAGGGATGTTAACACCTGATTTTAGCCGGCAAGTCATTTAAAGGATCGTCACAGGGCCCATTTCATAGCCCAAAAACAGTCGCTTTGGTGTTTTTTTTTTTGAAGAATTTCAAGTTCCAATGCGTTCTAAATCACTTTTTGTCAAATTACTGACGTCAACTCTTTATCAACTTTTTAAAATAAATGAAAAGAGAAAAAAAAATCTCTAAATCAGCTCATTTTTACCTTAATTTCACTTTGATGTTACCAATTTTACAAAAAAAAATGATCAAACATTGACTTTTCCCCAAATTGAGAATTTCAATTTCCGATTGAATTGACTAGAAACAAAATTCATTCATTTCTAGTTTTTTTTTTTTGGAAAAGTTTCCTTCACGGCATTTACCTTAGAATGGTTTTCTCATTAGCATGTTGCCTTCTGAAGAACTCTACAGTTTTCTTAAGGAAATTAGCATGTTCCATATTCCTATCCACAGGAAGCAGAGGATTACCCGGAAGGACGGCTTGAGGCTCTTGTGCTTGATTGTTGCCAACACTTTGTTCTTCGTCAGAGTCAGAGATATCAAAATGCGTAGGTCCTTTTGAAACCTTAGGACCCATCACGATTTGAACGACAAGACCCGGTATGGGGTTTGCAATGAGGGGAATCAGATTTTGGCGCTATTGATTATTTTGTGCAGGCTTGAGAGAGAAAGATTGAATTTTTTTGAATGCGTGAGAGTGAGAAAAAGAAAAACGATTTGAAGGTATGAGGAGGAGAAAGAACGTATAATAAGCGATGGTTAAATGATTTTTGGAAACTGAATTTGACAGTTTTCATAAATTTGAAAATTGATCCGAAATTTTTGGAAAAGATTGATAACTAAAAATGGCAGTTTTTGAAATAATTTTTTGGAAAGAACTGAATCAGTAAAATTTCTCAAGATATTCTGCTTTCTTTATAAGGAAGATTAGAGTGAGTACCTAATTTCTTTGCCAAGATAAAACTTATGTGCCAAAAATTTGAATGAGAAACTTCGGATTGTGAAATTATGTGCATTCCAAAATTTGGATATCCTCTATCCAAAAGTGAGTCTAAATATGATCTATGAGTATTTTCACCTTTCTTTCAAATAGTTCAAACAAAAGGATTAATAATGTATAATTCACTTTATATAAATCAAATGAACTCTTGAGATTATCCTTTAGACACAAGTCTTGGTTTGTTTCTATTTACTTTGCCTTTATCATCCAATTTGTTTCTGAATACCCATTTGGTTCAAATTACTAGATCATCCTTCAGTCTTGGCACAAGTTCCCAAACTTCTTAACTTTAAATTAATGAAGTTCTCCTTGCATTGCTTCCATCCGCTCACGTTTGTGAGGGCTTCATCAATTCCTTTTCGTTCTATTTCAAATATGAGTGGCCAAAGTGCTCATCATTTTCTTGAACTTGGATATGGTCTTAATGCCATCATTTAGATCTCCAATGACAACCTCCTTACGATGACTAAATTTGTGCTTCCAGTTCTTGCTGAACTTCTCATTCTGTTCTTCATTAGCTTAGATAATCTCTGGTAGAGTAGACATGGCACTTATTGAAGGATTCTGATTTTCTTCAGAATTCTAAGTGCGTTCAAATTCTTGAGTATCATCAGATGCTTGAACTTGTTCAGATGCATGAAAATTTTCAGCTATTTGAGGATATTCAAAGTCATCAAGTTGAGTCTGATCAGTTTTCTCAAACTCCACGTTCATTTATTCTTCCATAATACAAAAGCTTTGCTTGTTGTGGAGTATCCAAGGAAGGTTTCTTCATGCGATTTCTCATCAAATTGTTTGCCTAATGTGCATGCACTGCACAACTCAAATTTCTCGATGTTCATGTCTAGTAACCCCTGGACGAGTTTCTTGGAAGAAAGCTTCGAAATTTGTTTAATGCTTTTGTGACCTAGATTTCTGTGCCAAAGTTTATACTCATCTTTGATAGACACAGTACATTGAATATCCATCAGATTTTACATCCAAAAGATAGATATTTCCATATCTGCAACAAGTAAAGAATTGTGATATGCCCAGACTCAATCCATAGCATTTGCCTTCTTGAAAACACATTGTGAAACCCATGTCGCTTTGCTGACTTATGTTGATTAGATTGCAGTTGAGTCCATTTACCAAAGAAGCATCATTGATAGTCAGATTTCCTATCTTCATAGTCCATTTGCCTATGATCTTTCCATTGTTGTTAGCATCGAAAAACAGACTTCCACCATTAATGTTCGTGAGCTGAATAAATTTCCTTGATTCTCCAATTATGTCTTGAGCATCCATTATCCAAGTACCATTCATTCTTTTTCTTATGTACCTGCAAAAATTAAGTAAATTTATTCTTGGTTTGGTACCCAAATCTGTTTGGGTCCTTTTGGGTTAGTAGCTTCTGTCATTCTCAATAAGACTCATTAAGTTGGTCTTCAAATTTTGGGCAATCATTCTTAAAATGATTCAAATTCCCACAGTTTGAACACTTGAGGAGATCTCCGCCAAAAGGTTTTATAAAATGTTTTTAGAAATGATTTCTATAAGCTCACTTTGAAGGGTTCTATCTGAAACTTTCTTTTCCAATGAGAGAATCATTTTGAAGATTACTTTCCCTTTCAAAGCCAAGTCCAAATCCATTGTAATATGGAAGCTGAATAGAAAGTTTATGTTCAAGAGTTCTGAATTGAGAGAAATTTTTTTGGTGATATTTAAAACTTCCTTTTCAAGGAATCATTTTCCTTTGTGAGACTTTCCATCATTTGTGAAATTTTTTTTTGCAAAAATTCAATTTGGTCCTTTTGAGGAAGATCTTGTTACTTCAACCTTCAATTTTATTTTTCAACTCAAAGACTAATATGAGAGTAGATTTATACTCTGAGCATAACTTACCAGTATTGTCTAGTACCTATTTTGGAACTTCAGCTTGACTCATCTCAGTTTCTCCTTCAGAATCAGATTCAGCCATGAGACAAATATGTGCTTGCTCTTCATCATCATTATATTCGCATTCAATGTCATTCCAAGTTTCTGCCTTTAAGGCTTTCTTCATTTTCTCAAACCTGCTTTTCTTCTTCTTTAAGAGTGAGCAGTTTGGTTAATGTGGCCACGTTTTTTGCATTCAAAACAAATTACAATTTTACCCTCCTCTTTGTTGTTGAAGGATTCCTGCTGGTCATATTGTTTGTATTACTTTTTCCCTTTCAAGTATCTCCCCTTCTTGGCCATTTTTCTGAATTTTTTTACCATGAGTAGCGAGCTCTTGATCATCTTCAGGGTCTATTTGATCAGAATCAATGTTGGATCTTAGAGCAATTGACTTCTTACCTTTTGGATCTTCTTCTTCATTGATTCATTCAGCTTCATGAGATTGAAGAGCTTCAATAAGTTCATCAACCAATAATGGCATGATTCTTTGAGTTTCTCAGATTAAGGTTTTGACATAGTTCCAATCCTTTCAGAGACCATGCAAGAGCTTGTTCACTTTCATTAGTCCTGAACCATGATTTCCTTGATATGCTAGTCTATTAACTATATTTACGAATCTGCTGAACATCTTGGAAATGGATTCATCTAGCTTTATCTTCAAGGATTCGTATTGTCCAAGAAGAATATTAATCTTAGTCTCCTTAACTCTGTCTGTTCCTTCAAATGTTACATGCAATCTATCCCATATCTCTTTTGTTGCAATACATTTAAACACACGGTTATACTCAACAGCAGATAAAACACAATATGTAGAATAAATTGCTCTAGCATCTAAGGTATATCTTTTTGCCAACTCAGTGGCAGATAATGTCAAGCTCTTGGCCAAACCACTCTTCATCAAACAAGTGTAACTCCAATTCGCCTCAAATTGACGATAAACTGAATGATCCACCCACACTTTCAAGTTACCCACGACTTAGAGATTCCACCACAAGTGACCGATCGAACATGCATCAAAGTTTTCCCTTCCATGGAAACTCAAACCGTATTCAGCATGCCCCCTTCCAAGATGAACATCTTACACTATATCAAATGAAAATCAGACAATCTAGGAGTAAGATTAGATACCCATTTGCCTTAAGATCGAAGCTCAGCAAAGACGAGGGCGGAATTTAGCTTCGAAAAGAGCTCGTGCTCAAAACTTCTCCCTCTTCTGTTCACAAGTCGAGGAGTGGCAGGGAAGTAACAGCAGCAGTTTTGGCAGCGGGACAGCAGTTTTGGCAATAGGGCAGTAGGGGAGCTGAGGCAAGGCATGGGCTCACCAGTGTCACACCATAGAGTGTCACCTGTGCGTAGCTTTGGTAAAGGATGCTGCGTGGCAAAGTGGTCATGTGGGCAAAGTGGATGAGAGAAGGAGAAGGAGCGCTCGTGGGGTTCGAAAGGGACAGTGAGTGAGGAGAGAGAATGAGTGGGTGGGAGGTTTTATATAGAGCAATTTGAGTCGGTCGACCAAGCTTCGTGCCCAAACTACAAATTGGTTTCGCACTTTGACCGATTTTGAGCACAAAAGTTTAAATAACGCTTCACTAACGGTCCAATAAAATTGTCCGGCCCAAAAATTTATCCTTAGCTCAAATAGTCCGTCATACCATAGCCCATTGATTCAAAATGTAATTCCTCATAATCTAAATCCAACACTAATTAATCTGATTTTAGAAATTCAGGCCTTCATATTCACTCTTCTAATGCCTCTCAAGGATTAAAAAATGAAGCTCTCAAGAGAGAAGTGTGTACAATTAAAGCTCTCTTTGAACTTTGGAATTTTATGAATTTGATCTCTCTATTCTCTTCACCATCAAAGTCTTTTTAAATACTTCTCCACTTCCAATATACCCATTGGACAAATTTCATATTATTACTCTCCAATCAACCCGTTGGATGAGATTATACAAAGAAAATTGAGTAATCGTTGAGAGATAAAATTAGAATCTCCATCGATGTGGTCACCCATACAAACCCATCTTGGTTTTCATAAGTAAAGTTCTTCATATAGAAATGCGGTTTGCTCAAAATCTGATTGCCAAATCAAGTCGAGATGTCTTGCATCAATAAATCCATTGCAAAACAATTTTCTAGGATAATGAATCAATCGACACTTTCTATATTTGAAATCCAAGCCAGTTTACTTGGTGTAACAATAGTGGTGTCTGACTCTAAATAAGTTTGATCAATGCTTAGAGTCTAAATCAGATCAACTCCTTTTTGCATGTTATTCTCAATGTTACTTCGAGAATATTCAACACATAGAATTCAACATTCTTCATTTAGAAATGTAACACTTGAGTTGAGAAACAACTATTTCATGTTGGATTTTAATATTAAGAAATTCTAGTAACCTCTTTGGTCATTCGATTGCGGAATTGCCCAAGAATATCGTTGAATCACTGACGCGTCCTCCACATATCTTCACCCACTATGGTCTAAATATGATCACAAAGGAAGATATTCATGTTTCACAACGTAAATATCGATTGATTCTCAAAGTAATGATATTTTCCTTTGGTGTGAGTATTTGTTCTTGAGAGAGCAATGGGAAGAATGCACATACGAACATTCATTATCTCTCGTACGTTATCTATCCCCATTATAGATAAGAATGTTGCCATTCGAAATGCATCTCTTCAAGGACGTCAAACACACCTCTTCATGGATGCATTATTACATCTCCCACTCAGACATGAAGGACTTGATAATCTTCAATCAAGAGTGAAAGACAGTCAACATCATCTACTTTAAAAACAATTCATACTTGCAAATACGTCGTGCGACCAGTGAGTACACCTGCATTTGGGAGCTCAGTTATGCACATGTTAGGAATACATAACAGCTAAGCTACAACCCTAAAAAGGAAAAACAATGTCTCACAGTAGCCCAAACATATTTTGTTACGTCAATCCAAGTATACATATCCCTTAAAGGCTATACTTGATTATTTTTTACCCATTATGTATTTACATTATATTACATTATATTTGCAAAGGCGATATAATTGGTCAACCAGCAAATACATGTGAGATGTAACACAATAATAATCTTCCTTCACCCTAATGTCTCTTTTTATTTCAGAACAATTGCTTTACTAGACACTTCTCATAAAGCCACATTAATTTGATGACCGTTGGTAACATGTTAAAGCGACAATATTGATCCATCACTTTGAGAACATAGTCAGAAGCAATAGAGAGTACAAAAAGAGGTAATCAATTCATAAATTACCTCAAAGACTCACACAATAAGTAAATAGGGATAATTTACTCATCTCTCTTATCGATTGAAGACTGCACATGTAGTATGAATTACATGCTATAGTGGATTTCTCTTTCCATAAGAGTGTATGTCATTTATCAAAGCATATTCACTATATGGATCTTAGCCTAAACATTGTCACATGCTTCTCACATACATATGTTTAGCTCGAGTGCTATATCAGCTCGCCATCAACAGTGCCCAATTAAGCACTCGCATCCGGCTTCCATTAGGTATATCTAATTGTGGGACTATCATGTTCAGTCTTACCACGTATTAATTACTTAACTCATCTTGATTCCAATCAAGACAACGTAAAAATACTGTGTGATATCCTAAATTTCGATCGTTTGTAAGATAAATAATATTAGATTTTCGAGGATTAAAAGACAAAAATTGGACATCACCTCGAAAGGCTTGAAAATTGGCTGATTGGTTTCGAAGTGCCGAGAAGAAAGGCAAAATATTGAAAATGACATAATTGCCCTCGATTTGCTTTAAACTCCCTAGATTTGTGGTGGTAGTATTTTTAGTGAGATTAAAAATTTAATCCGGAGTAGTGTTACGTCTGATTCCGTTCGCGCTTAAGCCTCGATCAATCCCGATTGTACCCGATCAATCTCGAAATGGCATGAATCCCAAAAAATGTCTCGTCAAATGTTAAATCAATCTTGTCAATCGATCATCAGTCGCCGTCGGTCAAACGTTTTGACCTATCAATTGATGAATAGTATCGATCAATCGATGAATAGTATCCACCAATAATTGAAGATATTTTTCTCTCTCCTCCATTATTTGGCTAGCCAAGCTCTCTCTCTCCCCAAAAAATTTCATGCTCACCCTCCCTCTATCTTATTTTCTTTCTTGGTTTTGTTCACCAGAGGAATCCCCGCCCGTTTCGGAGCCCAAACGTCGTTAGTTTGAGACGTCCTTTTAACCTCACCTTCATCTCTTTCCCTAGAAGTTCTCCACCAAAAATTAGCTCAAGATCAGCTTGGAACCCCCTCAAACAGAGCCAAAGCCAGACCATGCATAGGCCAATTTTCAACTTTCTGTGCCAGCGATTTTTCGTCGATTTCGGAGCCGTCGCTACTCCGATTGAGGTCAAACCAATGTGAGTCTCTTCGTATTTCTTTCTTTTTCAATTTCATTCAAAAATCAGCTCTAGATGAACTCTGATTCGTTCTAAAATTTCATTTGATTCAAGCGTGTGCATTGTCGTCTTTCGCCACCGTTTTCGCTCTTGTGTGCTGCTGCTGTTCTAGCTTCTTGAAAGAGTTGTTCTAGCTTAATATTGATGATTTTTACTTCTAAATATTGAATAGGATGTTAAATTATTCATGAATTGGCTCTAGGATGTGATTAGAGGTAAAACGGTTTAGAAAATTTGACCAGTTTGGGGTTCAAAGTGAAAACCGATTCTGTTGAGGTGTCGGGTGCACTATTCAAGCTGGAAAAGTTCTGTTCATGATGGACTTGGGCTGTCCGTTAGTACCGGTGATGGCACGATGAGGCTTAAATGTTAAAAAAAGGGATTTTTTAAAAAACATTTTAAGCAAAATCAGGCCCAAATAGTATTCTGAGGCACTGTTCACGAGCTGTGAAACATTGTACATGGGCTGTCCATGTATGTCCATGGTCAATTATTATGATTTGGTGGACGCAAAGTGCACGCTTAATAGCGAAATGGCGAAATCAAGCAATTCCGACGAAATCGGAGCAGATTAGGCAAAGTGAATGGCTTAGATATTATAATAAACCACAATGATTGACTTTTGAGCATGCTTAACTGAGTTGTGAACTGTTTCTCTAGTTTCTTCGAATTGTCGTTGCTTCAGTTATCTGGTTGATATTGGCCTAAAAACCTGAAAGTGCATGTTTAGGAGCGCATGTTTAGAGTCGATCTGAGGATATCTGGTATCTTGAGTGAGATTTATAGGGTGAACTTGCTGAGCTGTTAGCTCACCCATGTTTGGGGATCATCTTTTCAGATGTGTAGGCTTGACATTGGATAGAACAATGGAGACAATGAAGCTAATGGATGGCGCCAATAAGAAAAGAGCAAGTAATGAGTAAGCCTTGAGATAGCGTTCTAGGGCGCTACATTACGTACCGAATTTGCTTTTTCAGCATCTTTCATACATACCGTCTCATCTCAACTCGCTTACTACAGCACTTAAAGCGATTGCTCATGTGAGTGAGCCAATCATTACTTGATGACATGCCTTTCAACAATATATGTGTATTTGTGCTAGTCTTAATCCATCTCTAATGAAGTTATCCTTTATGTCAATGCGTTTCGTCACACCATGATACTTATAATCTTTCACATAGGTAATGACTGCTTGACTATCACAATGAATTGTCACTAGTCTAGGAATATAAGTGACAATGGCTAATTTTTTCAAGAACATTTTAGCCAAACTGCTTCTTGCTCTACAAGCAAAGCATGCCTTAAATTTAGCCTCCAACGTATATGGAGCTATCCATATCAATTTCTTGCTTCTTTAAGAAATTGCACCTTCATTAAGCAAGAATGCATTTTTCAATATCGATTTACATTCATCTAGGTCTCTTCCCCAATCAGCATCGGAGTAACCGATTAAATGTAAATAACTCCCTTGATAATGGAATGGATAGTCCATGTTTACCTTTCAAAGTATCTCAAATCATCTACACTGTTTTTCAATGTGCTTGACTAGGATTTAACTGGTAAGCACTCACTAACCCAACAGCATCACAAATGTCGAGTCAAGTACACATTACAGCATACATCAAACTCTCGACTGCACTAGAGTAAGGAACAATTTCCATTTCTTTCTTCTATGCCGGAATCTTAAAACACATATCAGAGCTTAGGCATTCACCTTGTATAATAAGAATATCATTTGGATTACAATGTTGCATATTATTATGTTCAAGAATTTTTTTAATATAAGACTCTTGAGATAGAGCAAGAAGGTTCTTTTGAACGATCACTTTTTATCTTAAATCCTAATATAGAAGTAGCTTCTTCCATGTTCTTCATTTCAAAAATAAAAGGATAGCCATTCTTTTATGATGTTAACCAAACCATTATCATTCCCAACTAATAGAATATCATTCACATAAAGTGATGATATCACAAATTTATTCTCAAACCGTTTGACATATACACAGTGATCTTCTTCGGTCATTGTAAACCCAAAAATTATGGCTTGATGAAAAACAAAGGTGCCACTATCTATGATTGCTTAAGGCCATATATCGAACAATGAAGCTTGGAAACTTTTCTTCTAATCTTTAGTTATGAAACTTGTCTATTGTTTCATATAGATTTTCTCATCTAGTCCTCCATTGAGGAATACTATCTTTTACATCCATTTCATGTAATTTTAAGTCCAAATTTGTGACTATAACTAGTATAAGGCATATGGAGACAAGCCTTACAAGTAGTGAAAAGTTTCCTTATAGTCTATACCCTCTTGTTAAGTATTATAGTCTTTCGCTACAATGCGGGCCTAATTCTTTTCAATGGATCCATTTGCCTATGCTTAATCTTGAAAATCCATTTATTTTCAATAGTCTTGTGTCTACGGGGAAGATTAACAAAGTCCCAAAAATGGTTTGCTCTCATAGACTTCATTTCATCTTTCAAAGCATTTTTTCGTTCTTCCTTATTAAGAGATGAGAGAACCTCTACAACTATTTTAGGCTCTGCATCATCTTGCGTAGCAATTATAAATGCCTCCCCTTCAATCTCAAAATGATGAACGAGAATGCTTGTACAATTACCCTTATGTAACTAAGTTCCTTGTGGAATTAGTTCACTAGACGATGCAACACTCCCACTAGGTACAGTACGTCAAGATAAATCATTATTTTCTTCAACTCATTGGTGGGTCTGTTATCAGGATCTTCCATCTCTTATAATTAGAAGTCCTTATGACTTTCACCTCTGCAAGGAAAATGTTCTCTAAGAACGTGACATCTCGTGATTCCATTTCGATCACACTTCTATAAGCTTGTTCACCTATGAATATATACTCTTTGAAGTGGTTAGAATATCTTATAGAGATACATTTCTTCCCTCTAGGACCCTAATTGTCCATGTTTGTGGGAAGAATTGTGAACATATCATGCGCACCCCCCAAGGTCGCGGATAGCTTAAATCTGATTTTTCACCAGTCCATATTTCATAAGGAGTGAAATGATTAACTTAGAGGGTGCACGGTTAAGTAAATCGGCGGCAGTCAATAATGCATCTCCTAAAATGAGATTGGTAGATTTGCTTATGCCATCATAGACATAACCATTTTTCAATGGGGTTTTTATTTCTTCTCTCAACAATCCTATTTTATTGTGAGGGTATCAAGAATAGACAAATTCTTATAATCCATTTTCATCACAAAGGACTTGAATTGTCCGAAAGATACGCACGCCCGCAATAGGTTCTTAATGATTCTCTATCAAACTCATATATCATCTAAAGCAATTCAATGCTTCTGACTTATGGGAGATCAATTGATTATAATCGAAGCGTGTGAAGTCATCTATAAAATGATGAAACCATGAGCACCATGCATCCCCTCACATTTAATGGACCACAAAAATCATAATGTACAAGTTGTAATAGAGATTCAACCTTGGTTCCTTTACCAAATGTTTTTCTAGTTATTTTCCTGCTAGACAATGTTCACATGTGAGTAGATCGATATAAGAGAGTGATCTTAAAAGGCCTTCTCTAACTAATATTTTCATTCTATCTAACCCAATGTGACCTAGTCTAGTAGCCAATTGTTGACACCTAAATTTTAATTTTTTTCTTTTTTCATTATATTGCATAAAATTGAGAATTCATTCTCACAAAAAAAAATAATATTTCCTCACGCATTGCCCTTTGTATGTCATAGCAAGGAATTGCAAATTAATTTGACAAGCGGTCGGACTAGACTTAAGGTGAAAATTTTCAACAAGCATGGATATAAGTGTTTTGAATTCCGGTGATGAGTTTGATCTTAATTCAAGATTAAATTCAGCCCATTTTGGTTATGTAATTGTGTGAAGCTTTTAATTAATCACCCATTTGGTTAATTAGGGCCCAATTAGGCTGGAATTGCATCATAGACCGCGGGAGAGGCCATTGTCAGCCACAATCATCTCCACCTCTTCCTTGGACGAAAATTTCAAATAATTTTGCTAGATTAGACCTTTAAGATCAAAATTCGGAATTTATTAAAAGAGTCCTATCCCAACTAGATATTAGAGTTTTAAGAGGTGAAACTCTATCCCTATGCAAAAAAAATAACAGACAATTTTGTTGGATATGAACTCTTCTGAGATTAGAAAATTTAATCCAACAATTGATGTCAAATCCTACTCTAGCTAGGATTACTAATCCAATGGTCTATAAAGAGTCCTACATCTACTAGAATTAGTAAGCTATATTCTCTATAAAAACTAAGCTATCCTAGAGAGTTAAAAAAAAATTTCATAAATCACTTCAAAAAGTGGAGAAGCGAGAGAGAGATATTTTGGGGTTTTCTTGCTCAAGTTCGACCCGCAAAGGAAAAAAAGTCACCGCTTCAAGATCCACTCTTGAAGTTTTTTTCTGTCCAAGTGAAGGCATGCTCCCCTGCACTAATCAAAAGGGCTCATACCAACGCCTCTGCTGTTCGTTTTTCTTCTCTTTGCTATACGAAGGACCATCCTGCTACTAATTGGGCCTGGTTTTTATCACTATTTGGTGCTGACTTCCTGCTATTTTTTGTACTAAAAAAATATGATTCGCTTCCATAGCTGCCTGGACCAAAGTTTGAGCTCGATATTCAAGTTTCGTTCAAATTCGGCTATCAAGTTGGCATTCAATTCAAGGTAAAATTTTCTATCATTGAATATTTTCTTATCTAATGGGTGGAATCGCATATTCCAATGAATGTCCATGTGGTGGTTGTTTATCTTGAATTATCTACCCTTGCACTAAAAGCAAAATTTCTATGTTAGAGTATAATCGTGCTTGTTCTTCTTGGCTTCTGAATATCCCTTCATGTCTTTATAATTCTCAAAATTTGAATATGCTTGGGCCAGGATGTTGATTGTGATCTCAATCTATAAATCATTGGTTAACTTCTGTAATTGGTTTGATGCCTAAAATGTTAATTGAATGATTATCAGTTTAAGCAAAAAAATCATAGGTAATCGAGAAGGCATCTTGAATTTCGAAATCAGTAAAGGGGAATGCTTAATCTGCTATCCGAAATTTGATGCAATTGTCTTGACGATAAGAGGATGTTTTCGGTTTTGGATAGACTTGTTGGAATATCGGATATCATTGTGATTCAATGTTGGAGTAATTCAAATCTTAGTCTAATTCTAAAGATATGGTGCATGTGTCAAATTCAGATCATATCTTGAGGATATTCTTTCGAATATTTGATATGTTTTGCGGTTCAATTTTCATTATCTTTGAGAGTGAGCATATAATTTGAAATATTTAGATTTCCTTGAGTTCAAATTTGGATTTTTTTTAAAACATATGAATATATCTGGTGAGCGGTTATCTCAATTGAATATCCTTCGTGGATAGGGCAATATGCTCTTTAAAATTCAGCATCTTACCCTTTAGCGCCCAAAAATTTCATTCATTTTTTGTTGTTAGTCTAAACCAAATATTTGTATAATATGCCTTGGGTATAGGACATGCTCCCTTGGCGTCTTTGTCCCTCGGAGTACGACGTCATCCGCACAAATGAAATTGTTCATCTCATCCCATAACTTTGGACCAGACCGACAAATTTCATTTAAATTCACCATCCGACCCCACTCTCGGGGTACGACGTGAATAAATTCCCTTCTGACCCTAAACTTTGGGTACGAAATGAATTCATCAAAAATTTGGATCATAATGTGTACGATACTCAAAGTTTATTATAGTTTTATTTGACTCTTTTTCCATAAAAAAATCACAAAAAAAAGAACATCAAATCATGATCCAAAATAGAATTAAATGTCAAGATATCTTTTAGTATAAATTAGACTTTGAGTGATCGATTTCTTAATTTATATTAATTGTTATCAACGTTGGGACCATCTTTATTTTTATTTTTTTTTTGGTAAGTAAGTTATAATATAGCTAATCACAGCGCAAATACAGGAGGGCCATACACAAACCTTTACCCAGGGTTACAAAGGATGTCCCCGAGGGTGCAAGGGTGTAGAGCCAAAACACGATTCAAGAAAGGAAGAACAGAGCGAACCACAATCCGGGTGGCACACAAGCCAAATAAAGGCCGACGCAATGGCCAAAACAACAACCAAACGACGGACAATAAAGCAGAAACCAGCCCTGGAGCAAAGGAACGCTACACAAGAAGAGTGCACAAACAGAAGAGATTCCAGCCAGCGCAGGACCCCGATAACCAGAATGCAGCATGCCAACGTGGTCACAAAATGGATCACCGGGATAGCAACAGATCAGCATAGAAAGAGGATATTTACAGTCGAAGACCCAAGAAAACAACAGATCACTAGCCAACATCGCCTCGTATCTAAGGCTACCGGTAGACCATCCCCGCCTCAAATGACTATGGCCCACAACAGGGCAGGCCAAAACCAGAACCTCAACAACAGGGAAATGGGACCCCGCAGCTCTAAGGAACATCACAACGTCCACAGCAGCAGCAGCCGAGAGTAACAGCATCATCCAGCAGCGCCAGTGTAATAGCCAGCATCAATCAGCAACATACCACGCAGCAAGAAGCCACTGCAGCATATCCTTCAGTAGAGAGCCCTCCCTCTGGTTTAGGATGGCCCATGCGCTAATCATCCTCCAGCAGCAACGTATGACCAAGCTCAATATATTAAAAGCCAGGTGATAGCCCGAGGGAGAGCTGGTTAACCCCAGCTGTCCATATACCCAGCAGCAAGCAGTAGCCGCAACTGATCCTTCACATACCAGGAGCTCCAGTAGCCACAGGAAGGCCACACAACATCGAGAAGTTCTTCCTCTGCAGCAAAAAAGCAGAATCTCCCGAGAGTCCCAGCAACCAGCATACCAACTTGAGGGGCACTGATGCAGCAACAACCACATTTCTAGCCTTACACATCCTAACTAAAGGTTAGGACAAGAGCCAAAGGAGCAGCAAACACCAGCATTCTGAAGTAGCCCGGCAGCAACAGCGGGAGTAACCACTCCCGGGAACAACCAGAATCCAGGACAGCATCAGACAAAGCAGGGGCAGGGCATGACTACCACAGCCAAACAGGCGAGGATACAGTACCAGTTATTCGAAGATACCAGGAGATAGTTCCCATAAATTTTTGCACTCTTCTATTACGCGAAGTATCATTCACTGGCTTAAGGGACATTGCCTTATCCCTCACTAATTTGATCAGGTATTTCTTCAACGCCGGGACAAAAAGTGGTTGTTCCCGAAGAGGATATCATTTCTTTGCCCCCAAATGAGGTGGCATAGAGCTGCAAAGGAGTATCGAGCAATCCTTTGGTGGAAAGAATCACCTCCAAAGATCTTAGCAGCCCACCGAAGAGTATCATGCCATCCTCTATCGGTCCAAACTAGGCTATTCTTAGAAGCCCAGAAACGAATTAGGTCAGCGGACGTAGGGCACCGAAAGTACAGGTGCTCAATAGATCCGGCCTTCGTTGGCAAAGGCACACTAACGTTGGCTAACCCTTCTATAACTGAGTAGCAAAGTCTGTGTTGGGAGACGGTTGAGGGATATAATCCACGCAAGAAAGAGTGGCGTGGAACAATGTCTCGATTCTAAACAAACTTCTGCCAAGGAACCAGGACCCCTCGATCCCTAATATGTTCCAAGCTGAAGCAACTGAAAATCTGCCCGTGTGATGGTTTAGCTACTTCCAGCAGTCTGGCTTTTGAGGCACAAGGTGGGGGAGACCTTCCGGCCAAGAGCAGATTTCATTCCACGCTTGTGATGGAGGGTAAACAGCATATAAAGCACCCTTTACTGAGCTATCTCGAGGGATACCAGATTTATATATATCTCTGTCTAAGAAGAGCTTGTAGAGGGGGCCCCGACTATGCCAGTTATCAAACCAAAATAAAGTAGATTCTCCATTGCCAATCTACCATTGAAAGCATATGTCAAAAGATGACCGAAGGTCCAAGATCTTCTTCCAAGCCCAAGAGCAGAACGTAAGTTTCCGGGCAACCAGAAGTTTTTCCGTTTCAAGAAAGTGGAATGAATCACGTGCACCATAGAGACTATTTGTCATTGAATAGGACCCAATGTGTTTTAACGTTGCAGCACGATTACAGTCTTCCAATTTCCGAATTCCTAGTCCCCCTTCCTCCTTGGGTCGGCATACCTCCACCCATGGAACTTTGGCTCCTCCAACCCCCAAGAGGGGGCCCTTCCATAGGAATTGCCGAAGAATGCGCTCAATGGTAGAGAGGACCACCTTAGGGAGAGCGAACACACTTGCCCAAAACACATGGATTGCATGTAATACGGATTTAATGAGTTGGAGCCTACCAGCAAAGGAAAGGAATCTATGGCACCAAGACTGTGCACGCTCGGTGATTGCATTGATTAGAGAATTGCAATCCTCCTTAGTCAACCTAGCTGCAATAATCGGCACTCCCAGGTATCGAAAGGGTAGAGATCCTTCGACGAACCCAAGAGCTTCCAGAATACCATCCTGATGATCCGAGAACCCCCGAGAAGTAGACTTCGCTTTTGGTCAGGTTTGGCTTCAGACCAGACCATCTCGAAAATCTATCAATCCCCATCTTCAACAAGGCAATGGACTAGAGGTTCTCTTCAGAAAATAGCAGCACATCATCCGCGAAGAAGAGATGAGATAACCGATAAGCCTTGCACCATCAAAAAAATTTGAAGGCTAGGAGTTGTGTCTGGGCCTCCAATATGCCCGAGAAAATCTCCATAATCATCGTGAACAAGTAGGGCGACATTGGTCGCCTGCCGGATCCCTCTTCCACTAGGGAAAAAACCATGGAGCTCACCATTAATCGCCACCGAGAACATCGGGGTTCGTACACAAGTCAAAATCAGTCCGGTGAGATGCTCCGAAAGCCCAAAAAGCCTTTAAGACCAGCTCAAGGAAGTTCTAGTCCACCGAGTCGTAGGCTTTGTGGAAGTCTACCTTTATTGCACATTTAGGTGAGTAGGGGTCATGGTGGAATCCACAAAACAGCTCCTGGGCTAGGAGGATATTGTTACTTATCCGCCGTCCCTTGACGAACGCCGTTTGGGGAGGATGATAATCGAGGGGAGGATACGTGCAGCCTATTTGCAATAATCTTGGTGATGCATTTATAGATTGTATTGACAACACGCAATTGGCCTGAAGTCATTCAGATTAGTCGCATTGGGGACTTTCGGCACCAAAGTAATGATAGTAGAGTTGATTTCCTTAAGCAGACGACCTAGGAGAAGAAATCCTTGACCGCCATCGTTACCGGAGGGGCCAACGAATCCCATGATCTCTGAAAAAACTCAGCTGAGAATCCATCCGGGCCCGAGGCCTTTCCTTTGGGAGAGAAAACATCGTGTCGCGTATCTCAATATCTGTCACAGGCCTGGAAAGAGTATCAATCTGAGTAGGGTTGAGAGGCCGAGCTATAACTGACTTGAGGTCTTAAATCGCAGGGAGATCAGCAGCTGGAGCCGGGGCCAGCAGATCCTTGAAGAAGGAAACCACGTGGTCTTGAATCAAATTCATATCAGTCAACAAATTTTCCAGCGCCATCAGTAACCAAGAGGAGTCTATTCTGCCATTTTTGTTATTTTATGTCATGTCATTATATGAATATTCACATGTCATATAGAAATCATGTTTAGAGTCCATTCGTCTATAGTTGGTTATCTAAAGTTGCATGTTTAGTATAATTGATTACATAATTATTTGCATGGTATTCATGTAATCTATAATTTTTGCATGTTTAAAATTGATTGTCTTGCATTACATTTTGTGACATCCTGAATTTCAGTCATTTGTAAGATAAATATTATTAGATTTTCGAGGATTGAGAGTCAAATATTGGACAACGCATCGCTTGGTTTCATAGTTGACCGTTTTGCTCCAATAAACTGGATAAGTATCAGAAGTCTACAGAAGACCTTTTTGGCCTCTGGTTTGTGATAGACTCTCTAAATTTATGGTGGTAGTATTTTAGTAAGATTAGAATTCTAATTTTAGAAAATCTTGTGTCTGCAATTGTCGCACTTGAGCCCCAACCAGTCCAAAAATTACCCGATCGCTAGAAATTTACTCGTAAAATGTGCCAGCAATCCAAATCAATCACATCAGTCATTGTCAATCACATCAATCGTGTCAATCAACCATCGATTGCCATCGGTCAAACTTTTTGACCGGTCAATCGATGGATAGTACCTGTCAACCGATGAATAGTGCCCATCAATAATTGAAGATATTTTTCTCTCTCCTCCATTATCTGGCTAGCCAAGCTCTCTCTCTCCCAGAAAATTTCGTGCCCACCCTCCCTCTCTCTCTCTCTCTCTCTCTCATTTTCTTTCTCGATTTTGTTCACCGGAGAAATCACCGCCCATTTCGCCGCCCAACCATCGTCAGTTTGAGACGCCCTTTTAACCTTATCGTCACCTCTTTCCCTAGAAGTTCTCCACCAAAAATTAGCTTAAGATCAGCCTTGGAACCCCCTCAAACAGAGCCAAAAATCAGACCCTGTACAAGCTTATTTTCAGCTTTCTGTGCCGGCGGTTTTTCATCAATTCCGGAGCCATTACTGCTCCAATTGAGGTCAAACCAATGTGAGTCTCTTCGTCTTTCTTTCCTTTTCAATTCCATTCAAAAATCAACTCTAGATAAGCTCTGATTCGTTCTGAACTTCCGTTTGATTTAGGCGTGCATGTAGTCGTCTTTCACTGTCCTTTCGCTCTTGTGTGCTGCTACTGCTCTAGCTTCTTGACAGAGCTGTTCTAGCTTAATCTTAGTGAGTTTTACTTCTAAATCTTGAATAGGATGTTAAATTATTCATGATTGGCTCTAAGATGTGATTAGAGGTAGAATAGTTTAGAAATTTGACTGGTTTGGGGTTTAAAGTGAAAACCGATTTTGTTAAGGTGTTGAGTCACTGTTCACGCTGGAAAATTTACTGTTCATGATGGGCTTGGGCTGTCATGGATGCCGGTGATGGTACGATGAGGCTTAAATGTTAAAAAAGGGATTTTTGGAGCATTTTAGGCAAAATCGGGCCCAAATAGTATTCTCAGGCATTGTTCACGAGCTGTGAAACACTGTATATGGCTGTCCACATATATCCATGGTCAATTATTGTGATTTGGTGGGTCCAAAGTGCATGCCTAATAGCGAAATAGCGAAATCCAGCAATTCCGACGGAATCGGAGCAGATTAGACAAACGTGAATGGCTTAGAAATTATAATAAACCATAATGATTGACTTTTGAGCATGCTTGACTAAGTTGTGAACTGTTTCTCTGGTTTCTTCGAATTGTTATTGCTTGAATTATTTGGTTAATATTGGCCTAGAAACCTAAGAGTGCATGTTTAGGATCGCATGTTTAGGTCGATCTGACGGTATCTAGTATCTAAGTGAGATTTAGAGGTGAACTTGCTGAGCTGTTAGCTCAACCTTGTTTAGGAATCATCTTTCATATGTGTAGGTTTGGCATTGGATAGAACGATAGAGACAATGAAGCTAATGGATGGCGCCAATAAGAAAAGAGTAAGTAATGAGTAAGTATTAGGTAGCGTTCTAGGGCGCTAATGTTTTGTCTTGCGATTATGTCATCTTGCATGTTTTAATTAATTAGCTAGTTTTGCATGTAGGGAAACGGGACTTTAATCTCGCATGTTGTGCATAGCATTTTGTTGTTTGATTTTCATGTCATTGCATTCACTCTATTTAGTCATCCATATGTGTCATTATATTCATTGCATTCACTCATGCATTCTTGTCATCCATATATTGCATCTAAATAGCGAAACACTAAGAACACCTTGCTTGAGCTTAAAAATAAACTCAATCAAGCTTCAGTTGCCAAACATAGGATTTTCATGGAATTAAAATATCGAAAAGGCACTAGCTTTAATTAGTTAATGTAATCAAGTCCCCGATCCATAATTTTTGTTCATAGGAATGAAATAGTTCTCTCGCTATTTTATTTAGGTTTCTAATCAATCTATCAAAAATGGTTAGTGGCGACTCTGAATTCATAATCACTCTAATTAACCAAAGTTGCGAATTGATAGGGCTTAGGAGAGTCCATATAGTTTAGTCATTTAATTAACCTCATAATCTATTAGCCTAGAATTATTTTAATTTTACATCGCGATAGTTTCATTCGATTAAAATTGTTTCTAATTACGTATTCAGACTTGTCTAATCGATACAAGCATTTCGAGTGGTTGCACATATCCAGGGGATGCCAAAAATCGCCGCACAAGCCCACATGCGCTACGGCTATGGCAGCACACGATGATCACCGACGATGCTATTGTTTATGTGACTTTTGGTGTTTTTTGTTCAATGAAATTATGATTTGATCACATAATCAAATAGCACTCTTCAAGATGAAGAGATTGGGTAGCCGCATGCCATCAGACGGCGGAGCAAGCACCGGCACCCACCTAAGCAATGGCTGTACATGGCAACCATGTGCCTAGGTATGAGCTGATGCATCGATTTTTTGAACAACCGTCACGTTGACATTAGGGATAACTAATCGTGTTGACCCCGAGACTCAACTCATTGACCAGGTTCACCCAGTCATTAACCCAACTTGCTTGGACCTGACCTAGCACGTAACCCCATGTGCTGCACGTGGGCCTCATGCACCTATCCTTTATGTAGCCCGTTCGAGCTCAGACTGGAGCACGGTCGGTGGCATTGAGTTCATATGGTTCTGCTCTATATTGTGGTATATTCATATTACATGTTTGAGGCTTTTATAGATAGAAAAATGCATATGGAACCTATGTACGTGTATTTTCAAGAATATTTTAGGCCTTTTTCTTGTATTTTCATATGGTTTCAAAAATAAGATGTGAGTTCTCATGTTATGACCACAAACAAAATGTATAGAGCTAATTCAGTGATATGCATCAATGAGTGGAGCGATGTAGTTGGAATCACATGTGATTTTAGGATAAATTGCCCTTGTCATCAAGCGAAAGATTACATGTAGATAATAGATATGAGGCATAAGTTTATATCTTTATATGAGAGCTTTCAAGGATTCAATTGGATAGTGACCTCCAAGTGACACACTTGATGGATTTGAAATATATCGATCTCATATTATGGTGGGATATATCATGTTCTAATGCATGGTCATACTTCCAAGAAGGGGATTATGTATTAATTCATGGAGGATGCATGTACAACATGTGCTTGAGAATTATATGATCCTAATGATTCATATAGCCAAAGGTAGTGGGTTCACAAGGTTGAAATATATTCTCATGGCCATTGCCGTATTGAGAGTATACAATGTGTTGATATATTCTGCCCAAAAGTGATTACCATGATGATGCATGTAGCTCTTAAGATGTGTATTAGTTTGATCTCAAGTGACTAATTACTAGTTCGAGGGAACATGTACAATATATAGTTGAGAAGTGACTAATTTCTAGTGGTTCATATACCCAAAGGTGGTGATTCACGTAAATTGGAATATGTTCTCATGGTCGCTATTTTGTGGAGATTCTACAGTTGCAAGTCATGTATTGGGGAAGATGATTAAATTGATGATGCATCTAACCCTCAAATTTTTTGAGGATTGAGATTTTTTATAAAATTTGGACATAGCCTGAAAGGCGTGGTGAAATGGCAGTTTGACTTAGAGTGTAAGAGGAGGGCCAAAATTGGGAAATGCCATTCTCGCTACCGTCTTGGTATAGAATCCATGGCAAAGAGGGTGTTGTAATTTAACGAAACTAGAAAATTTGTTCGGCGGCCATTCAGAGTTTA
>JAGVVM010001623.1:0-24699 GCA_019149425.1 Psidium friedrichsthalianum
AGACTGCAGTGTACGATTAGTTGATATTTCATTGATAGACTTGAAAGAACTTCTTACTTGTTTTCCAAGGGCGCATGCTGAGCATAGTTCAGATTCTTTGAACTTGGTTGTAGGAAGACCTCGAACTAGCTTCTTTGAAGATAGATCGGAAATGTGTTTGATGCTAACATGACCTAGCTTTCTGTGCCATAACTCAGAATCATCCTTGATTGAGATTAAACATTTGATGTCTTCAGATTCAATGTTCAGCAGGTAAATATTTCCATGTCGGTGACCAGTGAAGATTTGTTTCTTGTCTTTGCTAATACCTGTGCATTTCATATCTTGAAAAGAGATGCAATAACCAGAGTCACACAGTTGACTTACTGATATGAGATTATACTTTAATCCCTTGACAAGTGAGACATCTTTGATCGTTAGACATCCTATTTTCACTGTTCCATGTCCAATCACTTTTCCTTTGTTCTTTCCTCCGAAGGACACAGTTCTTCCATCGTATTTTGAAAGAGAAATAAATCTTCCTGGATCACTTGTCATATGACTCGAGCAGCCACTATCTAAGAACCACTTGTCTTTCCTTTTTCGAGGAACCTGCAAGGAAGAGTAAGCTCACTGTTTCTTTGGTACCCATGTCTTCTTGGGTCCACTTGTGTTAGTCGAGACAATTTTATTTTTCTTTACAGGTTTCCAAATCATCATGCAATTATCCTTAATATGATTTTTGGCACCACAATTGATACATTGCTTTGCATAAACAGATTTTGCGAATTGCCTTACGAAATGCTGTTGATATGCAGATTTAGAAGGTTTTCTGAAGATCCTTTCATTTGATTCTGGAAACTTATTTTTGAAATCTCCTTCCTTTTCAAAACCGAGACCAGATTTGTTCCCATAAGGAATTTGTTTGGAAATTATATTTTCCAGATTTTTTGAACCTTGATTGAATCTTTTTGAAATATTTTCTATCTCAGCTTTTAAGGAAATGTTTTCTTTTAAAGCTAAATCACGATTTTCTCTAATTAGATTAAATTCGTTTTCAAGAAAACTAATTTTATTTGATTGAGATTCATTCTGTTGTTTTAACGAAAAGTTTTCCTTTTTAAGCCAGAAACGATTTTAAGAACTTCTTTGTAATTTGAACAGAGTTCTTCAACATAATCAAGAACTTCATCAGGTATTTCAGAAGCACATACCTCTGTTTCTGAATCTGAATCTGAGTCGGATTTAGCCATGAGACACAAGTTCGCATAGTCTTCATCACTGTCTTCTGAATTACTCAGAGTTTCTGCTTTTAATGCCTTTTTGTATTTCTCATACTTGACCTTGTCCTTTTTCAGGAGTGGACATTTTGGTTTTATATGACCAACCTTTTTGCAATGAAAGCATACTATGTCTTTGTTTTCCTGTCTATCGCTGCTTGACTGATCGGGTTGTTTGAATGAACTTCTTCCTTTGAAGTTCCTTCCTTTCCAAGCCATTTTTCTGAATTTCTTTACCAGGGGTGCGAGTTCTTCATCGTCGTCATCTTCATTGTCTGAGTCTGACATTTCATCTTGTATCTCAGATCTTAAGGCAATAGATTTTTTACCTTTGGAATCCTTTGTCTTATTGACACGCTCGGCTTCATAAGATTGCAGAGTTCCCACAAGCTCATCAATGGATAGAGGTCTGATTGTTTGACACTCTTGTATTGATGGTTTGACGTAGTTCCACTCATTAGTGAGTCCTCGAAGAATTTTCCTGACTTGCATAGGTTCTGCCACTGGAGCGCCTTGTCTCGCTAGACCACTTGCTAGTATCTGAAATCTGTCAATCATATCAGCAATTGATTCATCAGATTTCATTTTAAACGCTTCATAATCACTTAGCAACATGCTAAGGTTGGTTTCTTTCACTCTGTCTATTCCTTGATATGTAACGTGAAGTCTATCCCATATAGCTTTTGATGATTCTTCTTCTGCAACACGATTGTATAAAGGAGTAGATAAAGCACAAAAGAGAGCATGCACTGCTTTGGAGTCAAGATTTCGTCTCCTTGCTCTTTCAGAATCTGTCAGAGTTACTGTGGCATTTGTCTCATCTCCAGTTGAGGGAGTTGCTGTAGCAGTGGGCACAACTCCGTTAACGACAACATCCCACATTAATTCATCTGAAGCTTTAAAGAACCACTTCATTTTATTGCACCACATATTGTAATCTTTTCCATCGAAGTATGGTGGCTTGTTACTGTAGTGTGAATCTGCTGATCCTGCATTATTAATGCTAGACATTCTAGATCGTTAGCTCTGAAGTAAAAACACTCCAAAAAATGAGCAACCAAGCTCTGATACCAATTGTTGAGTCTAGCAATATCACTTAGAGGGGGGTGAATAGGTGATTTAAAGATATTTTTAACAAACTGATATGATGCGGAATTAATAATCAAATCAAAATGTATGCAGAATCAAAATCTGAACAAGTGTAATTAGAGATCCTAAAAATAATAAGCAAATTACGAATCTGAATGTAATCTCCTGAGCAAGCAGATTCTAAATGCTAAGGCTGGCGTGCAAAACACAAAGGTCAGAGTTAAGAGATAGAGAAACTTGCACACAACAGTTATAGTGGTTCGGCTTATATCAAGCCTACGTCCACTCTCCCACGCTGACAGCCGATAGGCTGATTTCCACTATATAATTGAGGATTACAAGAATCTGTATGCTTCTCACACAATAGCCTCTCAACACATGTAAGTGGTGTCTCTTGTGAACAAAAGAATAAACGCAAGTCTGAATCGCTCTGAGCTTTAGAATTTTTTGGTTCGTCACTCACTCCAATCGTCTTCGATGATCTTCTTTTATACTCCTCTAACCTTGAACTAACCGATGGTCAAGGTGTCCCAAGGATCGCTCCTCAATCTTTGATTGATCGTCATCAACCTTGATTAATGGAGACTGTATCAGAGAAGATCTTCTAGCCGTTGTAGCAGAGTTTGAACGCTTCAGAGTCAGTCGCCCATACAACTGAGACTTCAGCTTTCCATAAGTAGAGTCAATCCAATCTTCAATATTATTTGTATATGGAAGGTGTCATCCAACTGTAGATATTCCCCTGATTTGATGGGACAAGAATCCGGTCAATCAAATCACACAAACTTCCATAAATATCCTAGCCATCTCGGAAACCTGCCATACGTGGGTCTTCAGAGTCTCTTATAAGGCTGAGTCTGAAATTGTGTCTAAACATACTTCAGAGTCAGATTACAACTGAAGTTCCTCTGATTCACTTTAGAATTAAGTAACGACTTTTGCTTCTGGGGGATCCTTACAGATGAGTCACATAAATCTTCTAGCCCATAGGTATTCAGATGCAGCTTCCTTGAAGTCTTTAAACGGAACTCTTCTTCATCTAAAGACTTTAGAGACAACGTTCTTCCTTCTGACATATTCAGAGGCAGTTCCTCTTTCATCTGAACACTTTTACTTCTACAGACTCAGAAGTAGATACATGACATCTCTCTCTCTTGAATCTGAACATCAGATCTGGATCCATATAAGCTTCTTTTCACAAACTCATCTCTGCAAAAGCAATTTCAATATATTAACTTAATTCCACAATTGAAAAGGAAAGTTTTGTCAGAGTCAAAACATTCAGAGAGACAAACTTCCTCAACAGAATCCTCCTCTTCCCGTTCACATTTGGCAGGGATCTTCTCAATCTCATAGTGGAAATAGTCCACGAAGTTTAGAAGAAGCTGAACAAGGAGGACGAAATTGTGCCAGAACAATTAGTTGGAGCCGATCTTCATGTGAAAGGCATAACGGAGAAGCTGGACGTCGACTACCACAATAGGCAAGCAGTTAAAATAGGGGACACACCTATAAAGGTGTTAGGAATATCTGGCATCACCGGGGTCGGTAAGACTGTCCTGGCGAAATATGTTTATAGTAAACTTTGTCATCTGTATGCTGATCGTAGTTTTGTGGGAAGATCCAAACCAAAATCGATCATGGTGACGTCCTCCCTGTGTAAAACAAGCTAATTTCCGACCTCGGTGATGGAAATGTCCAAAAATTTGATTGTTCTGACAGAGCTCTGATTTTTATTCGGAGGAGGTTTAAAAGAATGAAGATCCTCCTCCTCCTTGACGATGTCAAAGATTATAAACAGCTCAAGGAATTAGTCGGGAAGCTTGATTGGCTTGGTCCGGGGAGCAGGGTCATTGTGACATCCAAAGAACGGATGTTCTTCAGAACATCGACGGTGCGGAGACTTTTGCCCTTGGACTAATGGAAAAAGGTGAAGCTCTGACGTTATTCTGTAGGCATGCTTTTGGAGTGGATTCTCCCGGTAGAAAATTCATGAAACTGTCAAGAAAAATTGTTGATGCTACTGGCATGCTTCCTTTAGCGCTCCAGGTGGTAGGTTCATCTCTTTACCTAGTACACTCAGAGGAAGCGTGGAGGGAAACATTGGCCGCATTGAAAGAAGCTCCTGATGAGATAGTCCAAGCAGCCTTGGCGAAGAGCTATGCCAACCTAAATTATAAAGAAAGACAGATATTTCTTGACGTAGCATGCTTCTTCGTTGGAAGGGACAATAGAATCCCCTATTACATGTGGGCTGACTGTAACTACTCTCCTTCTAATTCGATTCTAGCTCTTAACGCCGAGTCTTTGGTAGAAATCGGAGAGGATAATAAGCTACGCATGCACGAAATACTGCAGAATTTTGGCCGGGAAATTGTCAAGAATGAGAGCAGAAATGAACCTTGCAAGCGCAGTAAGCTGTGCGCCCACGAAGAAGCACTGCCTGTGCTGAAAAGAAGGAAGGTAACTTCTGCGATCGCTGCGCCACATCTTTTCTTATATAGATGCCAATTGATACTGTTATTGGTCCCCTTTGTTCCATTATTCGTCGAGTGTGATGCTTAAAAGACAGCTCCATATATTTTTTGTAAGTTAATTTTGTTTTGCTTGGTTGACAGGGTACTGAAAAAGTTGAAGCCCTCGGGCTCGAGTTTGGTGACAGATCCGAAGAGCCTACCAGGTTTAGATGTGATCAATTTGATGGCTTAGAGAACTTGAGGTTCCTCAAGCTGGATCAGGCTGATATTAAGGGAAACTTTGGGGATCGTCTTTCCAGCTTACGGTGGCTTGATTGGCAAGGGTGCCCTAAGAATATTGACGTTGGAAGGCTAAATCTGAATTTGCAGAGGTTGGTGATTCTTGATTTGTCGGAGAGCCAGGTCCACAAAGACTGGAGCGGTTGGAAGCTGCTTGAGAAGGTATGGAATGAATTTACTGGGCTTTTTTTTAGAAAAATGGTTTAAAAAAATTAAGAGGCGCACAACTTGTGCGGCTGCACTTTTTTTTATTACACTTTCCTTTTCTTTTTATACCGCACATCTTATTATTACTTTTTTTTTACTTTTTTATATTTATAATAACGTTTATATTTATACAACCTTATAAATGTAAAATTTTTTCTTTTTAAACCTTCTTTTTCTAACATTATTATTAATAATTAATTTAAAATTTATTAAGACATATAATTAATAAATAATTTAATATTTATGTAATTAATTTGTTCAATATATGAATAATTAATAGATATAGATAAAATAATAGATAAAATTACTAAAAAAATCAAAAAGCAAAATAGAGACAAGATATGCCCTCATTATCTATACTTCCCACTCATCCAGAATCTCATCCTCATCCTCGGTACAACACTAGACTTGCCGAACGATGGAGACAACCTATTCTAGAGCAGTAGGCCACGTAGAAGTACAAGATCATAATCAGTGATACTTTTGAGTTGTGAATTCTTATCAATTATTACACTATTTATTTGGCAGATTTTTTTTTCAATTCATAGATTGTTATCTACTATTGCACTTTCTTTTAATCTGGATATTTCATCTTTATGTTTCTTACCAATTTTTTTATGCATTCTGCTTTTTATTTTTTATTTTTATCATTTTTATGTATTATTTTATTTATAACTATTAATTATTCACATACTAAAAAAATAATTACATACGCATTAAATTATTTATTAATTATATGTCTTAATAAATTTTAAATTAATTATTAATAATTTTTTTTATAAAAATAAGATTTAAAAAGAAAAAAATTATATTTATAAATAAAATTTATAAATAAATGTTATTATAAAAAAAATTTAAAAAAAAAAGATGTACGGTATAAAAAGAAAAAGAAAGTAAAAAAAATATAGCCACACATTTTTTACCGTCGCACAAGTTGTGCGGCTGTTTTTTACAACGCACAGGTCCATAGATAATTTTAAAAAATACCTAAATTTGTAAAAGAAAATTACCATATTTTTTTAAAAAGCCCGAATTTACTAGCTTCATACATTTTATTTTTTTGACAAAGTAATTCCCAGGGACTAAACAATTATTGTCTATCCTTTTATCTTTGCAGGCAAACAAACTGAAAGTTTTGAAACTGAATGATTGTGTGCAATTGATTGGAACTCCAAAATTTCCTGCTTGAATGAAGCTGGAAAGGCTTATTCTGGAAGGTTGTTCTAATTTAGCAGTTATACATCGATCATTTGGTAATCTGAAGAAGTTGGTTTCCTTGAACATGAAGCAATGCAGTCACCTCTACGAATTGCCAGATTTGAGTCCCATGAGTAACTTGACAGAGCTGGTGATCGATGGAACCGCCATTACTCAGATTGATTTCCAAGAAGGTTCCATGATGAAGCTCCAAATTCTCAGTGCTCGTGATTGTAAAAGCCTGACTGAAATATCCGATTCGATCATGCAGTTGGAGTCTCTCACATATCTCGCTCTAGATGGCAGTGATATCGTCACCCTCAGCGATTCCATTGGATCGCTGGAGCAACTGAAAACACTGTCTCTGAAGAACTGCGAGAGGCTAACCAACCTTCCAAATGGAATAGGGAAGCTCAGGTCACTGAAAACACTGTCTCTGAAGAACTGCAAGGAGCTAACCAGTCTTCCAGATGGAATAGGGAAGCTCAGCTCCCTGCAAGTCCTGGACTTATCGGACACTGCGATTAATAAGTTACCGATGTCAGTCAAGGATTTTAAAGCTATGAAAGTTCTTCGGATGAGGCGTACTTTCATATGGGAGTTCCCCGAGGCTATACTGAATCTGGAGAAGCTGGAAGAGATAGATTTCTCCTTGTGCCGGGACTTAGAAGGGATGATTCCGGATAAGATTGGTGGACTGAAATCCTTGGCAGTCCTGAACCTGTCCAAGACTCAGATTTGCGGCCTACCTGAATGTCTATCCCTCCTTTCTCGTCTCCAGACGCTCGATATCTCCAGATGCGACAAACTTGAGAGCTCGCCCAAGCTGCCGCCTAGTGTGACTATTCTTTGTTAACACTCGGATCTAATCAGTTGATTGAGAGCGAGTCCAACAAGTATCAGTTCATTTTCTCGTTTGTCATTCGTGTTTGGCTCATTTGCTGGATATTCAAATTGGGAAGAATAGAACTCCCTCGTTAGAATGTCGACGCGCGTGCCTAGAAATCTCCATTCATTTCATAAAAATGTATCTTCGTCACATGCCCATGTCAGCATCCCGACATCACTCGTGAAAATAGCGCCGCTCATCAGGTCATTGACGAATTTCGAAATCGTATAAACAACGAAAAAAACTGCAGCATGAGAATTGGTTCCAAATATAAATATATACATACATCAATTCTAATCTTTCATTGCATTTATTTCTTAGTGTTGGCTGCAAAAATTGTCGTTGGTATTATATTTTTAAGCATCGATGGAGCAAACAATAAAGAGTTGAAATCCATGATTAAGCGCATGATTTCCTGAACTGCAAGGAGCTCTTACGGCCAAAGTTTTAGGAAATAGAAAAGTAATGGAGATCTTGAACTGGATCTACATTTAAATGCAGACATAAATCAATTATGTTCTTTTGCTGCATTTGACCTTTTAGGATTTACTGCCCTAAACTTACAAGTTCAAACCCACCAAACAGAGACACCGAATGGAGGGATGAAGCCTAACTTAACTTACTCATACTGGGCAAGTTTCGCCTTCTCAGCGTTTCATTCAGAGAAGTCGACGCAGCAGAAATCGGAGAGGACGCCAACGTGGCAGAGGAGAGCTTCAATCATCTGTAACCGAGAGCATGTAAGACGAGAGAGACTTGAAGGGAAAGCCATTCGGTTTAAACGCTGGTCCAAGGGTAACTAGAATTGGAGAGTCTAGATATGGATGGTGTTTGACGCGCAATGAGGGCTTTAGAGCTGAGGCGACGAAGATACAGTAATGAGGTGCTCGGATCAGAAATGGGGCAAGCAGAGCTCGGCCGCGCCGCTCGATCTCGACTACATCTGGGCAGAGCTCCGCTTTCTCGTGAACGACCCAAAGGTGGCGACGGCCCTTGCCAGCGAAGCTGGAACAACGTTGCCGCCCCCCACCATTTGTAATCTCTCTCCTCTGTTTTTTTGGTATCCTCTTGCTTGATTTTTTTTTTTCACGTTTTCTCTGACGTGGCACCACATCAGCTCCACGTTATATTTTTTAAAGTTATTTCCTAACCGGGGGAGAGTGAGGATAAATGCGTCACACAGATATAAGTTTAGGGTTTTTGGTATCACCAAAAAAGTTATGGATAACTGTGCCATAATGGGTATAATTTAGGATTTTTGGTGATTTTTTTGCCCTTTTTGGAAATAGAAAGTCTACAAAGATCTTGAACTGGTTCCAAATTTGAATATATACCGACATCAATTCTAATCTATTGCTGCCTATGACTTTTTAGTGGTCACTGCTATAAAAATTATTGTTATTACATTTTTAACTGCCAACCGAGCTCTCAACAGTTTTTTACCATGAGTTTACCTTCTAACATTTCAAAATCACATTTTGCATTCTTGCCCTCTATGAGATTTCCACACATATATATTTATTGAACTTATGATGGAAGAATATTTTCAAAATAAAATATACAGTGGAATGGCTCTGGTCATTTTACGTAGACCAAATCCAGAGAATGAATATTTGAAGTAACTAAACGAAACTGTGACCATTTTGGAGATAGATCTTACTCGTGAGATTGAGTATGGGCCTAGTCCTTTTGTCAACTAAGGGTTGCAGTCCTCTCTATCGGATAAAATTAGGCCCAATGTTCTAGAGTATTGGGCCTACGGGCCTGGGCTTGGGAAACTAACCCTACCAACTCCAAGAAGTCAGAAATTGTTTTCAACTTTATTTACGAAGTGACTTCTCATAACTTAAGACAACAAGATAGTTTTATACTTTCTTCCACGGTATAGCTATTGAATTATAGAAGGTAATTTTTTCTTACAGACGACTATGAAGCCCAAAGTCATATTCAAATAAGTGAACTAGAGCATGTGAAACACCTTACTCTTTAGCATTTGCGTTGTTGGCACTTAAAAATGTAGTAACAACGACCTTTTACAGCGGTGAATACTAGAAAGTCAAATGCAATAAAAGATCATGATTAGGATTATATATGTGAGAAAATGTGGATCCAATTCAAACTCTCAGTTGACTTTCTCTTTAAAAATAATTATGGTTGTGAGAGCTCATTGCAATATGAGAAATCATGTGTTCAACCATGGATTTCTACTTTTAAGTGTCCGCTCTGGTAGCTCTTCAAAATATAATAACAATGACTTTTATAGTAGTGAACATTAAAAAGTCAAATGTAACGAAAGAGCAAAAGTGATGTATGCATGTATTTAAATAGGGATGCAGTGCAAGATCTCCGTTAACTTCCCATTTTCTAAAATTATGTCTATAAGAGCTCCTAGACAATATGAGAAATCATGTGCTTAACCATGGATTTCTACTATTTAGTGTTTGCTCTATTGGCACTTCAAAATGTGATGATTTTTAAAGCGGTGGACACTAAGAAGTCCAATGCAACGAAAGAGCAGAAGTGATGTATGTATATATTTAAATGGGGATTCAGTTCAAGATCTCTGTTAACTTGCTATTTCCTAAAATTATGTCTATAAGAGCTCCTTGGTAATATGAAAAATTATGTGCTTGCCATGGATTCCTACTCTTTAGTGTCTCCTCTGTTGGCACTTAAAGAAATAATAACAATTAGTTTTATAGCAATGAACCCTAAAAAGTCAAATACAACCAAAGAACATAATTGATTTTTTTATGTATATATTTAAATTTGGATCACTACAAAAAAAAAAGGACTTTTAGCCACGAAACATTAGCGACGGAATATAATTCGTCGCTAATTTGCAACGAAAATAGCAACAAAAATAACTTTCGTTGCAAATTCGTCGCAAAATTCATCACAAAACAAATAGAGGTTTTTAGCCACAAAATATTAGCGATGAAATATAATTCATCACTAATTTGTGATGAATTTTGCAACCAAACATATTTTCGTCGCAAAATAACAAAAGGCTTTTAGCAAGAAGAAATTAGTGACGAAAATATGTTTCGTTGCAAACTTCGTCGTAAAATTCGTCGCAAATTAACAAAATGCTTTTAGTCATGACAAATTAGCAACGAAATATAATTCGTCGCTAATTTGTGGCCAAATTAGCGACAAACACTACAAAAAAAAGGATTTAGCCACAGAAAATTAGTGATGAAAAAGAAGTTGTTGCTAATTACGACGAAAACAGCAACGAAAATAACTTCGTTGCTAATTTCGTCGCAAAATACAATGGGCACATTTGCAACACATTTGTCACAGATCAACGACGAAGACGGCTTGTCGCTTAAAATTTCGTTGCTAAATGCATCACAAAATTAGCAACAACAAATTCTGTCGTCGCTAATTGGCGACAAAAAATGTTCGTCGCAAACCTATTCGTTGCTAAGATAGTCGTTAATTAGCGACCAAAATAATTCGTCGCAAAATTCGAGACGACAACTTTCGTCGTCGCTAATTGGCGACAAAAAATCTCCATCGCAAACTTATTTGTCGCTAAATTCGTCACTAATTAGCGACAAAAATAATTTGTTGCAAAATTAGCGACGACAACTTCCGTCGTCGCTAATTGGCGACAAAAAATGTTCATTGCAAATCTATTTGTCACTAAATTCATCGCTAATTAGGGACAAAAATTAGGGATGACAACTTCCCTCGTCGCTAATTGGCGATGAAAAATATTCGTCGCAAACTTATTCGTTGTTAAATTCGTCGCTAATTAGCGACAAAAAATAATTCGTTGCAAAATTAGGGACAACAACTTCTGTCGTCACTAATTGGCGACAAAAAATGTTCGTCACAAACCTATTCGTCGCTAATTAGGGACAAAAACAATTCGTCGCAAAATTAACGACAAATTGAACCCCAAATCACAAACCCTAAATCCCTAAATTCAATCCCAAATCACAAACCCTAACCCATGACCGACCGGAGCAAGTGACGGCGGCGACGAGCAAGTGAAGGTGGTGATGGCGACGCGCGAGTGACGGCGGCGAGCTAGTAACTTCGCGTGGTTTTGCTCGGATTTTGGCTCATGCTTCATAGTTTGGCCAGGGATCCTCTTCGACGTCAGAACGGCGCCGCTCTCCACCACTGGATTCGCCCTCAACCCCGGTGCGACCAAGTCGATCCTCGTCCTTGCCTCTTGGTTCGGCCGCCTCTATGGCAGCATCTTCTGCTCCCACGACGCCGCCCCTCCCTCCAAAATCTGAGCCGAAACCACCCGAAGTCACTCGCTCGCCACCATCGCCGCCGTCACTCGCTCGACGCCGTCGCTTGCCTCATGGGTGACTGCGGCTCCTCCACCCTTGAGTGCTCCGGTAGCGATGTCGCCCCTCTCGCCACCCTCACTGAGTTCACCCTCAACAGCGACCAACAACGGCAATCAACGGTGGCAAATCCACGGCATGCACTTGTGTATGGAGTCCACCGTGGCAACTGCTTGTAAAAATTTGCCACATAAGATAATTAAAAAATTAAAAAATTCATGTAATTCATTTGGCCGAATTGGCACTGAAGTACACAATTTTATCCGAACTTGGCACTAAAGTGAACATTTGAAAGTTTTGGCATTAAAGTGCACGTCGTACATAAGTTTTGGTACTTGCGGTGTACTTTACCCCACCATATGACGAACAATATTATGAACAGTCAAACATGGCAATGTAGTTTGGATCTTTGCCATTTTATTGAGTACCTTCTCTCGATAAGCATCATTGTCATGCTCACCATTCAAAATTATCAGTGGATCAATATCCTTCTGCTGATCTGCATGCTAACGTGGTATTTACCAAAGCTGTTCTGAAATTCTCAGCTCATTTGAGAAGCATTTGGGTGACATTTTATCTGTCTCTCACCTAACCTCTTACCCCTTGCAAAATCAAGAAGACCAATTCTGTTGTCTTTATGACGCGACACTTGTCACTTCTTTTTACACTCTCTCTTGGTCTTATCTTCATTTAGGAGTGATTTCCTATTTTCACGTACCTAGATGCTTCTGATTGCATTTTGTTTCAGTTCCTTGAAATTACTGTCATAAATTAAGTCTTCCAAGCCGTGAGATGTCTGACTGAAAACATGATGCTTTGCAGCTAGTAAAGCAATTAAGTTTTTTGTCAAAACGAGAAGAGAGATTAAGAAAGGACTATGAAGTATGATGCTAATGTTGATACCGCCAGCTCTTCTTTTTGTCATTCGCCATGGCAAGTTTGATTTGAAGATGCAAGGTACTTCTAAGGTACAGGGGCCTTTTTTTTTTTTTCCTTCCATTGTATTATTTCATTGTACCATATGTGTGATGGTTTGTAACACTTATACCCGAGTTTTGTCAAATCATTCCTTGAGTCTATCGATAAATCAGAAAAACCTATAATAACATTGCTCTCCTCTGCTCTCCCAAAATGTACAGTGAAGAATGAACTGATTCAGATTCCTCAAGTGGATTTCATCTTGTTTCTTAAGGGTCCTCGTTTTATGCTAATATCCATATATATGGAAGGGCAATTTTGTGCAATAGACATCACTAGGTTCAAGCTCTATCTCATACAGGTTGTGCTGTGGCATTGCGATCTCATGGAGACGAGCCTTTAGACTTGAGGCTCAGATTGCGAACGGCTAGAGCTTGTGCAATCAGACTCATGGAAAGTTCATAATTGTGCTAACAGTCTGGCCACGGATACCGAGAAGCAGGCTAAGTTAAGACACAATTGTACGACTCTTACTGCAACTGCAACTGCAACTGCAGATGTTTGATTCTTATGTTTATGCATGTATACGAACTTATACGTGCACAGATATCGCGGGAGGCCGCGGACTCTTGCTCCCGAGGAGACTGAAACTTCGATTCATACCAATCGACCTAGGCCAGAACCGAGATTCACTTTCGACCAGCAACTGAAGTGAGTATGAAAATTGAAAAGTGAGTTAACTAAAGCGACGTAGATCGTTCCTTCAGATCTCTCTTGATCCAGAATACATCCTTTTGTGTTGAATATAGCGATGAAGCTTTCCCGACAAACACAGAAATCTATGGTACATTGTTGATGGAGTTCTTGAAATGAGAGTGAACATTTGGTTGACTATATGATATGTGATAAGTACAATGGAATTCGTTGGGCTTATCATGAAAGTGCAATTGAGTTTTAAAATTTTCAAAAAATGCAATCAAAATCTTAAAACTTATCAAATTGGTGTAATCGAGTTTATCAGTTAACTTCATTCGACTTGGTTAATGAAAAATTCTGACGTGATTTTTTTAAAAATATTTTTTTTTCTTTTACGCGTCGATGATGTGGCTAAAATGACGTAATTTTGGTTCAAATATGATTTTCGATGCAAATTTTATTTCACTTAAACAAAACATAATCCAATTTTATTATTTAAAAAAGAGAAAAAAGAGAGGAAGGAGATGTGAGAAAGCCCTTGCTGCCTCTACCCCACTATCACCGGGAAGGATTGGCTAGGGGTACCATTGGCCGAGGGTCGGTCGCTTGTGGTTTTGGGGTGGACCATCAATTTGGATGAGGGCTGCAACTCTTGCACAAAAGTTGGCATGGGTTATATTGGTCATTGGCTAGGGCTTGGCGACCCCCGCTGGTTATCCCTTACTCCTGTTACCCTTCTCACATCTCCTCCTTTTTGAAAAAAAAAAAACCTAGTTTTTAATTTAGCTCGAATAATATTTATATTAAAATTTTGATTTGGATCAAAATGACGACATTACATATAAAAGAGAAAATATTTATAAAAAAAAATGTTGCGTTACCATTTTCGCAAGCTAAGCTCCTCTAAAGCTCAAGACCACGTCGTACCGTGACCACAAGGAGGATCCGGAAGGGGATAGTGATGATTGAAAATTGCTGAAGGCCATCGCCAAGAGTTGGAGAAATTTCCTGCAAGCTACTTTTGTGTGTGTCTCTCTCTCTCTCTCCTTTTTCTCTCCCTCTTCACTCTTGTACCAGAGTGATATCAAGACGTAACAAAGCCCCTCGGTCTTCATCTAAATGGACCAGGACCAGCACGCAGTAAGGGTCGTTGACTTGTAGTTGGCTCCCGTGGTTTCCGGTTTTTCAATTTCGAGGGGCGGATAGTTATTGAGTTATTTCTCGAATTTAAACCGTTCACCAAGCACGATTCAATTGGATAAGGGCGCGCATGGCAACCATTCTGTACCAGAAATAATTCATGAAACAGAAATAGATTTTTCTATTTCTGCTAGAAATAAAAAAATTTTGTTTCTGATTTTGGGCTAAAATCTTATTCTGAAACAGATTTTTGTTTCAGAAATAAAAAAAACATATTTACGTTATCAAATAAATTTTGTTTCAAATTATTGTTAAAATAGATTTGAAACAAAAATAAAGAAATAAAAAACGTTGTCACACGCGTCTTAAATATGCAAGCTTCTGTCACTACATGACGATATATAAAAACCCCATATATATATTAGCCAAGAGGAAAGAAACCAATAGTAAACGTGGGCTCTCCTTGAAGTGTGGTCAGTCAACAAGGGTTTTGAATGTGAAAGGGAACCACATTGTGTCAAATGCTTGATAACTCAACGTCAATCACTTCACGGTCTTCATGGGCCTTGTACGGTATATTCCTAGGTCCCACCCCCCGGGCAAATTAATTACTCCTTTAACTGTTTGCCACAGCATAATGTTACCAAAAAAAAAAAGTAAATGTCTTGTCTTCTTTCCCAGTAAATTTTCTCTGCCACCGTCAAGCTCTATTGAGCGAATCGTTAAATTTGCATTGAAAATAAAACGAATCAATTTAGATCGGATCATTTTTAACTCGGCCTAAATTTGATCCAACCCATCCCGTTGTTTGATTGGGCTATAGACCGATTTCTTTATTGTTATAGCGAAGTGAGTTTGTACCGCCAAAAAGCATGATGGTTTGAAGACGAGTTTGTTAGGTAGGTTAGAGGTGGCGTGGCGAATATGAGAATGTGAGGATTGGCTTCATCCATCCAACCATCCATCCAGCTCTGTAGAATGAATTCCTACTTGTGTGTCTCTCTCTTCTTTTTCTCTCCCTCTTGACTCATGTTCCAAAGGGTCCTCGGTCTTCATCTTAATAGACTAGGACCAGCACACAGTAGGGGTCGTCGATTTTGTAGTTAGTTCCCGTGGTTTCTGGTTTCAATTTCGAGGGTGGAGGAGCAAAAAGAGGGCGGGTAGTTATTGCGATATTTACTGTTGAGTTATTTCTCGAATTTAAACCGTTCACCAAACACCATTCGACTGGATAAATATGCAAGCTTGATGGCATTAATAGATTCAAGGATGGGCACTTAGTTTTTTTTTTTTTTGTCGAATGGGCACTTGATTGGCTGTTAAAACAAGTATGAAAAACGCTTCTGTCACTATATATTGTCCAAGAGAAAGAAACAAATAGTAAACTTGGGCTCTTCTTCAAGTGTGGTCGTCAAACAAGGGTTTTGACTGTGAAGGGGACCCACATGTGTGCCTATATTGACCCAACGCTACCCTCAATGTTCGTGATGATTGATTGCATCCCGGACAAAGCACTCAATCGACCAGTCCCTTGATCGGTCCATCCGCAAGCACGGTCCACAACCGGTCCGAAGTCCAAATTCAGAAAGGGAATATTCATCGAATAAGGTAATAATATATTCTTATCTTAACTGATTCGAAATATATACACTTACCTAATTTGAATACATTGCACTACTTGAATATATGCATATCTAATGTTACAGGTTGATTAGGAATTTTTCCTAATCCGTAACTACCATATAATCAAAAAAGTCAATCTTTAAGATTATTGATGGAATATTCGATTAGGTAAGGATTTGAATTCAATCGTTAGCCCATAAAATTACGGATTAAAGATTGGGTTCAGATTTCACGAAATATTCAAAAATTGATTGGCATATATCTACTTTCTTGTTTTGATTTGGAGTTGATTTGAATTGATTGATTGTGTATCTACTTTTGAAGTATATTCGATGTAATATTTTCGAAAAATCTAAAAGATATTGCATTCATCAATTTCCATTGTTCAGATAATCATTTTAAAATAGAAATCATGTAGGCAATTGCATATCTAATGTGACTTGTAAATATTAGATTACATTGCATTTTTAGGTAGAAATTGTATGTTGAAAAAAGAATCTTATGGTTTAAAATAGTCTATGTTTAATATATTAGGGTTTAGGTAGTTTAAATCCTAAAATATGCAAGATAAAAAAGATTTTGCATAATTTTATTTTAGGTCATTAATTAATCCGAAAATACTAAAAAAACCTCATTCTTGCCATGCATTTTTTGCCACATCATTTTCTTACCATGTCCATATAGGATTGCATTTAGATTGCACTGCATTAGAATTGCATTTTTAGGGTTTTTATTTATTTCATATCATGTAGTCCAATTTAATTGAACTGTAGCCTCATTTGTACTATAGTTTAATTTAATTGCATGATTAGGATTAGTCCTGCATTTAATTCATGCATGCAATATATTTAATTGAACATAGCCTCATTTTGTGTTTTTTTCGAACACCTAATCCCTTGCCTCTCTCTCTAGGGTTTGTTCACGAACCAAGAAGGATTTTTGGGAGCGGTGTCCTTGTTGGGGCTAGTAGGGCTATCTTAGGTCTTTTTATAGCCTTAGTAGGGACCCTAGGGTTTTCTTGGAGGCCCTAGGACTGATCTTATGGCCTAGATTCCGTCTTGCTAACCATGAAGGGTCTTGATTGGCCCATGACCTATGATGTGTCTTTTTGGATGCCATGATTTTTGTTTTTTTTTCAATTAGATCACGAATTCTGATGATTTTGGGAAAACTATGATTTGGCAAATTTTTTTTTAAACAAAAGTGGCCAAATGAAATTTAAATTAAAATAAAATTATTTCTATTTTTTCAGATTTTCTCATCAATTTTTTCGTCCAATTCGGACATTTTTAAATGAAAGAAATTCAAAAATACCGAAAAAATAAGAATTCCTTAGACATGCCCAGGTTTCGATTTGATTTTTGAATTTTATGAGTTTTTATTGATTTTAAATATTTTTTAAAAATTAAGATGACAAAAATTAAGTATCAATAAATATCTTATCCTTTTTTTTTTTGTCTTTCTATTAACTTTCATTTTTTTTTAACTTTTTTCTATTCTTATTCCTAAGTGGCGCCTAATGTGACACTTGTGAAACACATGGGCTTCATGTGCTTTAATAAAACCCATGTCCTACATTTGGACTTGATCAGATAGATTTGACAAATTTAAACTTTGATTACACCTTTCAAAAAGCTTTAAAAATTAATTTCGCAGCAAAATTAGTATTTGTGATGTGCTTTTTTATTAAAATAATACTATCTAATTCATGAGCCAACCAACAACACTATGCAGCAAGATACACATAAAAAATTAAAATTGTACTATGGTCCATTGTTTTGCTAAAAATAAATGATTTGAAAAATATTTCCTTAAAAATGATTTCTGAATTGATTACAAAAATAAAAGAAGGAAAAATACTTTTATTGTCCGCAAAAATATTTAAATTTAAATTATTGTATATAATAAATAAATATTTATATTAATGAATTGTTTCAATTGACTATAGAGATTATTTCTTAAAATATAATTTTTTTCAATTTAATAATTTTACAGCGAAATAAACGAATGTTAAGTGAAATTCATTAAATTTATTGAGCCATTTGCAAGTGCATTTCCCACGATGACTTCACTGCAATAAATTGTCATTGCAATAATCCTCATCTTATTTCTCAGTATTTGATGCCTTGGACGACCGAGCTTTGTCGACAATGGTATCTTCAATAGCGTTGACTCCTTTTTTTCAGGATTAAAACAATGAATACATTTTTGGATTTTATTGTTGTCCTTCTCTAATAAGTAGTTTCGTCCAATTAGAAGACAGAACCAAAAACAAAAACCAACTGAAATAAGGAGAGCGAAAAAAAAATGTTCAAAGCTAATCTGGATGCAGGACAGAAAGCAACAATGAGAAGGTCATCAAGCGCCATTGCCACCGACCAGTCAACTCGATTCTGCTCACCAGAAACTAACCTACTCTCTCTTTTAAGCGTTAAGGTTGCCCGGCCAAAGCTGCGTGCGCCTGCGCAGAGCCGAGCTCCTTCGTAGGTTTTCGTAAGATCTGCTACACAAACGATTGACTCTAGTCACGAACATTCCTCATCCATGTCTAGCCAGACAGAGGTGTTCCTGAGTTTCAGAGGCCCAGACACACGCTGGCACTTTGCAGATTCCTGTACACCATGTTGGACATTGCTGGGATTCGCGTCTTTAGAGACGAGGAAGAGCTGGAGAGAGGCAAAGAGATTAAACCCCAGCTGATCCAAGCGATAAAGAGTCAAAGATCTCAATACCGTAATCTCCGAGGAGTATGCGTCCAGCAAGAGCTGCCTCATGGAATCGGAGCAAATGGTGGAGTGCATGGACAAGAAGAATCACATCATCATCCCATCTTCTTCTGCGTCGACCCGTCGGATGTACGCCACTGACAACGGTTCCTTCGAGAGGGCTTTTGGTGAGCACAAGGAGCGCGGCGTTGAGTGACATCGTCAGGGATTCCTGGAAGTCTGCTCTCCATCGGATCGGAAAGTTGAAGGACACCATCTCCACGAAAAAGAGGAAGAAAAAATTCACGAAACACTTCGGCCTTAGTATTACTCCACTGCATGTTTCCTACTTTTGCGTTAAGATTGACTGGATCTAAATCATATCTAGCATATATTCGTTATTATAACGATGATAGCAGCTGCATCATGCGCAAATAAGTTTTCTACGCTTTCGATCCTCCTTTCCCTGTCCTTCTATTCCACATCCATTTGCGGGCAGGTCTCATGGCGAAGTCATAAAGCAAATTGTCCGCCAAGTGTAAGTTCTGCGATGCTGAAGAAGACGACCTAATTGTGACGAAACAATTAGTCAGAGTCGATCATCATGTGCAAGAAATAATGGCCAAAGCTGAAGGTTGAGTACCGCAATGGGCAAGCGGTAACACTGGAGACACATGTGAGAAAGGTGTTAATATATGGCATCCCCGGGGTTGGTAAGACGGTCCTGGCGAAAATGTGTTTATAATCAAATGCATCATCTGTGTATGATGCCTGTAGCTTTCTTGAAAAGATCAAGAAGAAATTAGAGATCACGGCATCTTGTCTGTGCAAAAACAGACTAAATTTCCCACCTCCAAAGGGAAATGCCCAAAAGTTCGATTGTTCTGACAATGCTCTGACATATATTCAGGACAGGTTTGTTGCCGTGAAGGTCCTTCTTCTCCTTGACGACGTTAAGGATGATAATAACGCGCTCAGCAAATTTTGGAGACCTGATTGGTTTTGGCCTCGGTAGCACGGTTATTGTGACATCCCAAAAACAGATTGATGTCCTTAAAAAACTTAAGGTGGCGGAACAGTTTTGGTCTTAGAATGATGCAACAAGATGAAGGCTCTGCAATTATTCTGATAGGCATGCTTTTGAAAAGGATTCTCCCCTGAGAATCGAGGAGCTGTCAACAAAGATTCGTTGCTGCTACTGCGGGCTTCCTTTAGCGCTCAAGAATGTAGGTCAATCTCTGTTTCAAGTGAAAAAAAATGAAAGCGTGGACGGAAACACTGACCGAATTGAAAGAAGCTCCTCATGAGAGTGTCCAAAGCAGCTACCTCAAGAGCTATAACACCTTAAAACGAAAGGAAAAGGAGATGTTTCTTGATATAGCAGGCTTTTTCAATGGAAAGGATAAGAGAATCCCGATTACATTTGGGCTGACTATAGTATTCTCCTTATAATCGACGATACGCTCTCCTTGTGCCAGGTCTTTGGTAAAAATCGGAGAGAATAAAAGAACTGTGGATGCATAAAACACTGAGGAAACTTTGGCCGGCAAATTGTCAAAGAGTGAAAACAAGAATGAACCTTGCAAGCGCCCAGCGCTGTGCCAACCCCAAAGAAAGCACATGCATGTACAACAGGGGGGGAGGTAACTTATGGGCGCACTACGCCACATCTTTTCTTCTTTAGATCCAATGTGATACTGTCACGGATCCATTTCGTTCTATTTATTCGTAAAAGTGTTGATGCTAAAAGACAGCCAATTTTTAGTAGTTAATTTTGTTTTGCTTGATTGACAGGGGTAACTTGTAATGAAGCCCTCGGAGATGGAGTGTTCGGACGGACAAACACGGAATCTGGTGTTTGCAGAACCCGAGGTTCCTCAAGCTGGAACGCGCTGATATTCGGGGGAAACTTGGGATTGTTCTTCAGCTTAAGGTGGATTGATTGGCCGCAGGGTGGCTGAGATTTTGATGACCATGAAAAAATCTGACTTGGCAAAGCTGGTGATCACCCCCTTGATTTGTCGTGGAGGTCAGGTTCAGGACAGGACTGAGTGGTTGGGAGCACCTTGGCGAGTATGGAATGAATTCACCATCTTCATACAATTCTTCTGTTGACGGCGTATCTCTCTCATGGTCTTGCAGGCAAGGAGATTGAAAGTTTTGAACTAACTGGTTGTGTCAAGTTGAGCTGCGATCCAAAAATTACCTGCTCAATGAGCTGGAAAGACCATTCTGGAAGTTTGCTCGAACTTAGCAGTGATCGATCCATCATTCTGTAATTGGAGAAGTCGGTTTCTTTGGAACAGAAGGAATGCAGTGGGACTCATCGGTAAATTGCCAGATTTGGGTCCCTGGGGAAGCTTGAAAGAGCGGTGATCGACGGAACTTCCATTTCTCGATAATTTCCAAGAAGGATTCCCATTGGCTGTTGCAGTCAAAACTCTGAGTGCTCGTGATTGTAAATACTGAATGAAATATCCAATTCGATTCAGGTCCTTAGAGTCTCTCACATATCTTTCTCGCGATGCTCTAAAATCGGTACCCCCATGAAAATCGCTGGAGTCTCCGAACAAGCGCAAGCGACTATCTATAAAATCGTAATCCTAGCTCATGGAACGTCCAGGGATTTATCCAGTGAAAGCGTCTGCTATGGCAAATCCCAGGATTATATGAAAACTGCGATTCAGGGAGTCACGACCATGTAGTTACACATTACGAATGTGATAGTACTCCTCACAAGAAAGCAAGCAGCCTCGGAGAAGCCAGCCATACCAATAGTACTTCCGGACACCTTCCAGACGGACTGCACCAGGTGCTCGAGGCATACTTATACCTTGATGTAGAAGGTAGGGCTACTTACAAACCCTTTCCTTTTCCCTTTTTCCCCCCTTTTTTTCTTTACTCTTATGTGAGCTATCCAATCAGTCCACTGTTATCCCTTTCGATCATTCCCCCACTTCATCAATGCTTCTTATTCTTGTGACAGCCGACCCTTGCACTCTTTTGAAGCTCGCTTCCTGAGCTTTCTAGCCCTCCACGGTGCCTGGAGATGCGCAGGGCTTTGCAGGAATTTTCTGGAGACCTTTGCTGAGTGAATGGGAATTCGCGTCTTTAGGGATGAGAAGAGCTGGGAGAGGGCAACGAAAACTACCAACGGCTGATCCAGGTGAAGAGGCAGTGGCGAAGCATAGCAATACCCATTATCTCCAGAGTACGCGTCACCAGGCAAGAACTGTCTTCACGGATATTAGAGCAAATGTCTTAGTGGAGGGCTAATAGGACAATAAGATATCGCCTTCATTCATCTCCCATCTTCTATATGTTGACCCGTCGGATGTACGCGGACTGCCAACGGCCCTTTTGCGAGCTCCGTAGGTGGAGACAAGAGATGCACGCATTTCTGTCGTGACAGTGTGTCATTGATTCCTAGGAAGTATGCTTTCCGTCGGATCGTAGTGTAGTTGGAGGGCATGGCACCACATCTCCACGAATAAAGTGCAAGTGTAATTTTCCGTGACCACTATCTCTGTCTTAAGATTACGTTCTCATGTATCTGCCTGCTGTTTTGCGTTACTTCGACTAGGTTGAATCAAAAATCCAAGTCAGCACTCGTCATTACTAACAAATGGCACACGGCGATATTTCATGCACAAATAGTTTCCTTCCTTTCCATGTCTTTCAATCCATAGGGCATTTAGCTAAGTAGCTCTACCTTGGCACGAATGTATGTAAAAGCAAATTGGTCCAAGCCAAGTTCAGACACAGTAAGCTGAAGAAGCAGGCACCTAAATTAAACGAAAAATCGCGACGCCAATCACAATTAAGTAATAGTCGACTTATCACAATGTGCAAACGACATACATGGCAAGACTGAAGGTTGGCACATACACAAAAGCATATGCAAGTACGGTTCAAATTTTGGGGACACCTACGTGCATATGTGTTAGGGTATATATAGGCTATCCCCGGTGGGTGGGGTTTAAGATATAAGACAGTTCTGCAGCCAATAGCCTGTTTCAATCAATATTAATGCTCTGCCGTCAGACTAGCCTGTGAGCTTTCTTGGGATGATCCAAGCCGAAATTTAAATCACGGATTGTGTTTGTACAAGAACAGCTAAATTTCCCACCTTGTTATTAAGGAAATGCAAAACTAGTTTCGAGTCTTTGATGAGGACATAGCATTCCTGTTTCTATTATTTCGGATTATAATATACATTTCAACTTATTTGCACCAGGGAAACGGTTCTTGTCTCCTTTTGATCGATTGTTATTTTGTATCGCATATATTTATGATCATGAAAACATAAACAGACCAGTGGACTTTGAATTAGATTAGTGATAGAAGCCTTGATTAGGCTATTTTGGGCACGGACTTTGGCCGTAGCAGGCTGATATAGGGGATGGGCTTCCGTGCGTGTGACATCATTAGAGAAAAAGCGGCGCCTTCAAGGATGAAAAAATACCTGGGAGAAATGGCTCACCGATAATCCCGACGGGGTCTAGAACCACACCCAGCCCACGCAGTCGGACGCGTTACGCTACAGGGCCCAGAGCTCATTAACATCTAAAAGAAGCCAGGGAGCACTACAGCCCTCGACACAGCCCATAGCGCAGGGTCCACACGTAAGTTTTATCTTCTCTAAATTGTCCTTTCCGTTCCGCTCTCAGCTTCTAGTATTAGTCCATATCGCGTGCCCCGTACTTGTCCTCTTTTGTGTTAGGGTTTTATTTACCCCTCCTCTAACCAGGCGTAAAGCGTTCATCCACTGTCGTCGAAGTGATTAGTATTCGCGTTTAAGGACGGAGCGTTTAGCCTATTATGTCCTATTCTCCACGAGCAGGCCTTTTCGCAAGTCCTAGACTTGAGCTCTTAGGATTCTGTTTTAGGCGGCGTTCAGTCCTTACACAGGATTACAGGCTTCTTACCTAATTCAGCTTGTCTAGAACCAATCGCCGCAGCTATGGAGAAACAAGGAAGATAAAGCTAGAAAAAAAGACAAAGCTTAACGCCACGCCTAAAAAGGCTGTGCGTTAAGTTTGAGTTTAGCGCCTTACTATAGGTTTCGTTTTCTCCATCTAAACCAGCAGGGTTTCCAAGCGGGCTGTCGCTCTTAAACTGCTCTTCAGCTTGAAACTCCGGTTTTTAGGGTCGGTTTTCTCTATTGTATGCTAGGTGAGTTAATTCTTAGTAGACAAACCACCGGATATATAGTTTGTGAAGTGTAAATATATAATTGGAGAGGTTATTAGCTCCCTACAATGTGTTTATATTAGAGGTAGTTAGTATTTGGGTGAGCTTGAGGTCAATATTGATAACAATAGCTGTTAGATAGATATTTAGCAGAATTACGTTTATTTTAGTATCGTTAGTGTTTCAGTCTAATTACAAATGCAGGGATTGCGTAAGTGTTGAAATATGATATGCTGCCTATAGAAGATTACTTTTTATTTTGGGATTTACCAGAAAGGGAGTGGAGCCAAGAAAGGATCTCGTTATCCATCCTCTCAATTAGCAATAAGATGGTTATATTATGTGCATGTCTCTCAAGCGGCGAGGGGCTAAATTAATTCGTTCGTTCTGGTCGTTTCCTTCAGCCGTTTGTCCGTATGCTGTGTAATCCCTTACCAGGTGTATCAGATGCTCATCATTGCCAGGCTAGGGCGTTATGACTGAGATGCGGTTGGAAGCCAGGTAGCTAGCTGCCAGGGTTTGTTCTCAGTTGTGAGGGTTTTGTCGCATGAGGGAGTCCTACTGGTTATTATGTTTATTAGTCTCAAGCAGGGAGGCGCCAATGTGTTTATGGTAGTGCTCAGCGTGTTTCAGGTATAGTCCGGTTGTTGTTCGCTATGTTTGATATTCGTGAAACATGTAGCCCCAGGATGCTGTTAATGAGTTTAGCATTGG